>JAYESA010000012.1:19726994-19950769 GCA_036927795.1 Iris macrosiphon
ACGATGGGGACTTGTTGAGTGGCAGTCGGACGCCTCGGCGCCACCATGGGCCGGCCGTTGCCACTGGCGGCCGCGGGTCTGAGTCCAGATCCAGAACCCGGCACGGGAGATGAGAAGAGGAAGGTTGGGGGAGGGTGGTAGCGACAGCATCAGAGGAGTTGGGGAGGGAGGAGGAGGGGGGCGACTGGATGCGGGTTGAGGAGGGGGGACGGGAGGGTTGGGGGATGCGCAGACGAAAGCTCAAACATAAAAATATATATATATATATATATATATATATATATATATATATATATATGACCTAACAAGATCTTTCTCCTAGAAGGATAAGAATGCTTATGTGGATGGCACACACTCCTTGACAATGACAAGAACAATGACTCATCTCCGACACCCTAAAGTGAAAATGATAAAGTTATAATCTAAAGAAAAAAAAAGAGACAATAATATAGTATAATGACAATTACATAAAGTTGGCACAACAATCAAAATCCCTTACGCACTTCCACATCTCCCAAAGCTGATTCATATCGTTATTATAATCCAATCAATAACGCACAAAACTCCACATAAATACCTCAACAACTTTTACACACTATGATTCATTAGTCTTTACTTGTGCTTTGTTTTCCTAGTAGTAGCAAAATGGCAAGCAATGCATGCTCCTATGATGTGCCGGAGGGAGTTGAGGTCCGCGGTCGGTACGACGACGAGTTCGCCAGGATGCTGACCCGCGACGCGCTCCGGTTCGTCGCCCGTCTCCAACGCGAGTTCCGTGGGCAGATTCGGCGTGCGATGGAGTGCCGGCGCGAGGCGAGGAAGAGGTGCGACGAAGGAGAGTTGCCCGGGTTCGACCCGGCGACCGAGTCGGTCAGGGAGGGGGAGTGGGCGTGCGCTGCGGTGCCACCGGCCGTCGCGGACCGGAGGGTGGAGATCACAGGGCCGACCGGGAGGAAGATGGTCATCAATGCTCTCAATTCCGGAGCTAAGGTCTTCATGGTAAGTGTTTCACTCTTGGACCATGCTTTAGTTTGGTTTCTTTCAATAAGCAAAAGCCAACTTAACAGCTAATTTTTAGCATGCTTTCAAGAGTTATTGCAAGGGCTCATTTGGTTCGCAGAATCATTGATTTGAGAAAAAAAATTTATTTATTTTCTATATTTGTATGTTAAAATAGGGGAAGAGAAAAAAAAAATTTTAATGGAAAATAAAATAAAAATAAAGTTGTTCCCTCCACCAAATCAAGGATATTTATCTTTCCACCTTTAAGTAATAACTTTTTCTTCTAATTTTTTTGATATTTTCAAACATAAAAAAAAAAATCAATAAAAACTGTAATTTTTCATAGGAAATAAAATACCAAAAAATTGATTTTTTTTTTTTTTTCCACGAATCAAACGAGGTCTAAAAATAAAGCAATTTATGATGCTAAGTAAACAATATATATATATATATATATATATATATATATATATATATATATATATATTGTCGTTGCATTTAGAAATAAAAAACATATATATTTGGCTCGTGCATGCTTTCAAGAGACACAAATTAGAAAATAATAATAACACCAATCCTCTCTTCCAAAATAGTTGAAATGTGAAAGTGGTGTTCACCTCTATATCCACTTTCACATTATTTTGCCCATTTTGAATGAACAAACAGCCCCAGAAGATTTGGTACTCGTTTATGATTGATTACCGAAGAGTGGTGTTTACCTCTATACACTTTCTCAGTATTTTTTTTTCCACTTTCAATGAACCAAACAGTCCCATAAGAATTTTGTATCCGTTTATGATTGATTACCGAAGACAAGAACTTGAAAACGAACCGATGTTGATCTCCTCGAAGTCAATTTCTCCTCAAATCAACCGCAAATCTCTCACAATTCCTTCTTCCTCTTCTTGAAGGTTCACAACCACTTTTTTTCGTGTTTGTTTCTCTAATTAGGTTAGGAAATAACATATATCCATCTTTTCAAGTTCGAGACAATTCAAACAGTCGAATCCCAATAAAAAAAAACTAACCTATGCCACTCGACTTCTGCTCAGCCCAAAGAGGTGGGCATAATGTCGGTATGCTTAATGCCCACAGCAATTGTGTCTAAGTTGCTGAAAAAATATTGCACTCATTGGTATATTGTCGATATATCAGTTGCATCTGATACTCTCCAAAAACTGCACACTCTTTGGCTCTGATATGAGTCCCCATTTGTCACTTTTAACTTTCTGAACTTTTCAGACACATTGATGATTCTTGGATACTCTTCACATAGAAAGGAAAACCAACCTAACATTGTCAGCATAAATAAAGTAAATAAACAATGAAGATATCGATAGAGCTCTCTCCTCCGGTCTTGTTGGAGTCTATGTGCTCATTTTCCAACAATCACCATACTATCCCTTTAATAAAGTACTTGTTTTTTTGGCTAAATTTTGACTTTGACAACTTCAACTATTTAAAAAAATTAACCTGATATTCTAAACTTTAATATTAGATAAATTAATAGTTCTACTATAATTGTACAACTTAACATTCCCTAACAATGTTAACGAAAAATTTTAAATGACAAAAATATTTCCATTCTCTCCTCTCTCACCGGAGGCGGCAACGGCAACAGCAGCAAGGCGACGACGGCAACAGCAGCAGCGGGACAGCGACAATGGGTAGCGACGGAGGCAGAAGGGGGAGGAAGGGATAATTTGGTCAATTTTTATTTATTTATTTTTGTTGAAGTAGAAAAATTGACCTCTAACTGACGGAACGTATCAACTTGAAAATATTCAATAGTTGATGGTAGTTATTGGTATAATATTAAAGTTTAGGAGATCAAGTTTAAAACCTTAATTATCAGTTGAGAGTAACAAGCTGAAATTAAGCCTATTTCTATCCTTCATTGTGTTATATATCTTAATGTACTCTAAGAAAGAAGTAAAAGAATAATGTTGTTATTTTGTTATCAAATTCGAGTGACTCTTGTGGTTATCGAGGTGTAGGCAGATTTTGAGGATGCGCTCTCGCCAACCTGGGAGAACCTGATGAGGGGCCAAGTTAACCTCCGGGATGCCGTCGCCGGGACGATAACCTTCGAGGATCACGCCAGGAACAGGACGTACAAGCTCAACGAGGAGACGGCGAAGCTCTTCGTCCGGCCGAGGGGATGGCACCTGCCGGAGTCGCACATCCTCATCGACGGCGAGCCCGCCACCGGGTGCCTCGTGGACTTCGGCCTCTACTTCTTCCACAACCACGCCGACTTCCGGGCCGGCCAGGGAGCCGGCTACGGGCCTTTCTTCTACCTTCCCAAGTTGGAGCACTCCAGGTAACTACTAAATACTGTTTTGCTCTTGCCATCTAATGCGAGTGTACTTTGATAATAGAACAGAAAATTATATTAAAAAAAAAAAAAGTTTAGAGGAACGAGAACGAGAACGAGGAGAAAGAAATTTCGGAAAATTATATCCACGAAACTTTTTTTTTCAAACGGTCTGATCTGTCCATGAACAAATTCTACGGTCTGGTAGAATTTGTGCATGCACAGATTTTATATGGTGCAAGAATTTTGTTAGACCGTCTGCTGTCTGGCAGAATTTGTACATGCTCAGATTTCGACTGTCTTGACAGAATATTTCGTGGGCTTTAATTTCTATAAACTCCTCTTCTTCCATTTCTCTAAACTTTGTCTCTCTAAACTTAGGTGGCAAGAGTAGCTTACAAATTGGAAACATTGCCAAACAAATTCTTAATTAGCATAAAAAGTGTAAGGCTAATTTACAACTAAGTACTACGAATTATAACTATATCTTGTAACTGGGATACACAGATTTCGTCAGACCGTCAGACAGAATATTATGTGGAATGTAATTTCTCGAAACTTTTTTCTCTATTTTTTTTTTCCTATATAAATCTTCTGATAATAAAATGAAACTCGGATGGCAAGAGTAGCTTAAAAATTCATAACATTGCCAAAAAAAAATTCTTAATTAGCATAAAAGTATTAAGGCTAATTTACAACTAAATACTATGAATTATAACTACCTTGCAACTGGTTGCCATGAACTTCCAAGTTTTTAAGTTGATACCATATATTATTGTCTATTTTGTTTTGCGTTTATTTTGTAAATTAATAGACGATGGTTCATAATATCAACTTGCAAAATAATTAGTAGTTTTGGGTATTTACATAGTTCGTCATATTAAGAGTTGATGATAAATAAGTTGCAAAGTTTAGAATATTGTGTGAAAGTTCTTGATATTTAATTACAAACTAGTCAGAAGAAAAGAAAAGACGATATCAAATTTTTTAAGATACATCATTGTAGGTTGCTACCTTGTCCCGGTCCATAGCCACCATGTGATGGCCAGACATTGGCCCCGTGGCCCGGGGTGGACCCGGGTTAGCACCGGGCCAATGGCTGTCGGCCACGTGGTCATGGGCCAGCACAGGCATCCCATAGAGGTTCATCTAAAAAAAAAAAAAAAAAAGACTAAACTAAGATGTTTATGTATGATGAATAATAGGGAAGCAAAGATATGGAATTCGGTGTTCGAGAGGGCGGAGGAGTTCGCCGGCATCGAGAGGGGCAGCGTCCGGGCAACGGTCCTGATAGAGACCCTGCCCGCGGCGTTCCAGATGGAGGAGATCCTGCACGAGCTGAGGGACCACTCGGCCGGGCTCAACTGCGGGAGGTGGGACTACATATTCAGCTACGTCAAGACGTTCCGGGCGCACCCGGACCGCCTGCTGCCCGACCGCGTCCGGGTCGGGATGGCCCAGCACTTCATGCGCAGCTACTCCGACCTCCTTGTCCGCACCTGCCATCGTCGCGGCGTCCACGCCATGGGAGGCATGGTACGTACTTACGCATTAATGCTTTCTCTCGTCTCTATAGTTTGCGTTACCTACACGGACACAAATACGACACTACGCATAATTGGACACGGCTTGAATGAACTAAACGGACAAAAAAGAGTGGAAAATATGTTATGAGTTGCTATGACGTCAATTATCTATATTCAGAAAACAACTTTCCTACAAAACAATTTATTACATGAGTATCAGTACCATTGTTGTATTCCACTGATTAGATGAGAAACACATTGGACCTCTACTTTTCAAATGATACAAATCATAATGACGTGAGAAAATTTAAGAGTACAATTACTGACATTCTTAAGATATCATCACGCACTTATTATTTTTTAATTTTTTTTAATTTAAATTTTAAATATGTTCTTGCATTAGGAGTATAGGATGACATTTTAGAAGTGTCAATAACAACATCCTAAAAAGTCATTATTGGTACTCATTTTTTCATGTATGCACAAATTAATCTCAGATTTAATGCAAAGACGGATTTAAAATTTGAATAATAGAACCCAAATTTAAAACATAAACATATATATATATATATATATATATATATATATATATATATATATAAATTCCTTGGTACCCTTTGGAAAGCTTTCTTCAAAGAAGGAAAGTGGAAGAAAATCAGAAGCAGTTGCTTCGCTCGTCGTCCGAATCTCCGCACCCTTGACAAGTTCTGCCACTTTGCGAATCTTTTGTTGACGGTAAAAAATGATACAAAAGACTGTTAGTGTTCGGATTTATGTCTAAAAGAGCCTAGCCGGTAAACTAAATAATTTGTTTGTGAGGTTTTTATGTTTGTAGCATGTTGGACACGGTTCTACATTGATCGGAAACGGCACGGTATGGACACGATAAGATACCGACACACCATTCATTTTTGTCTTTGTTGTACAATCACTGCTGCAGGCTGCCCAGATACCAATCAAGGACGACCCCGCCGCGAACGAGGCGGCGCTGGAGCTGGTCCGGAAGGACAAGCTCCGGGAGGTGCTCGCCGGGCACGACGGCACCTGGGCCGCCCACCCGGGCCTGATACCGAGCATCCTCGACGTGTTCAACGCCGCCAACATGCGCGGCGGCGGCAGCCCGAACCAAATCCACACCGCAAAGCGCGAGGAGTGTCAATAACAGAACCCAAATTTCAGAATACAAAAAATAAAATTAAACTGATGTTACCGGCCTCTGGGGAAGTCGTGCACGAAGCACTGCCCTAAGAGTTGATTCGGAATCTGTGTGCAGATGTTCCCGAAGCTCCTAGTGGTAAAACTCTCTCACTACCGGTATCTCGTCGTCGCACACGACTCGGAGATAACGACCAGGACTTAGCTATGCCCAGAGCTCGGAGACGACGAAGATTTGACAGAATCGAATGTTGGCAGCAAAAGTTTAGAGAAGAAATTTTGGATAGATTTTACAAAGAAATCAGTACAATATATAATACTCAAATGTAACGGTCTGAATTAATTTTTCTATTAATTCAGACGTTATACAGGAGAAATAAATAATGAACCTGGACACAAAACCGGTTCAGAAACAATTCGTAACGTTCAGAAATTAATTTTCTAACGTTCAGAAAAATAAATGAAAGAATGAAGAGGAGCAAAAAGAATTTTAGGGTCCCAGCCCGAAGAGAAAATCGAATCGGCATTCGGCGCCTGCAGATGTGGGCGCGTACCCGCACCCATTACGCGCGCCGAACCGGGCCGGGCGGCGGCGGCGCGCGCGTGTGGCCCAAGGGGTTCCCCACACAACAACTTAAGAGAGCAAGGAAGAGAAACTAATATATGTACACAAGAAAGCTTTGGCCCATCCGATGTGGGACTAAAGAAAGGAAGAGGAACTTGAGCTTTTTGCAAGCAAAGCAAAACCAACAAAGATTACAATTATTGACACTCTTAGGATATCATCACGCACTTATTATTTTTTAATTTTTTATAATTCAAATTTTAAATATGTTTTTGCATTATGAGTATAGGATGACATTTTAGAAGTGTCAATAACGACATCCTAGAAAGTCATTATTGATACTCCGTTTTCCATACATGCACAAATTAATATCAGATTTAATGCAATGACGGATTTAAAATTTGAATAATATAAAATTAAAAAGGAGCGCAGGATGATATTTTAGGAGTGTCAATAACAGAACCCAAATTTAAAACACATATATATATATATATATATATATATATATATATATATATATATATATATATATTTCTTGGTACTCTTTGGAAAGCTTTCTTCAAAGAAGGAAAGTGGAAGAAAATCAGAAGCGCGCTCATGGTCCGAATCTTCGCACCCTTGACTAGTTCTGCCACATAGCGAATCTTCTGTTGATGATGAAAGATGATACAAAAGATTCTTAGTGTTCGAATTTATGTCTAAAAGAGCCTAGCCGGTAAACTAAATAATTTTTTTGTGAGGTTTTTATGTTTGTAGCATGATCGAAAACGGCACGGTATGGACACGATGAGATGCCGACACACCATTCATTTTTGTCTTTGTTGTACAATCACTGCTGCAGGCTGCCCAGATACCAATCAAGGACGACCCTGCCGCGAACGAGGCGGCGCTGGAGCTGGTCCGGAAGGACAAGCTCCGGGAGGTGCTCGCCGGGCACGACGGCACCTGGGCCGCCCACCCGGGCCTGATACCGAGCATCCTCGACGTGTTCAACGCCGCCAACATGCGCGGCGGCAGCCCGAACCAAATCCACACCGCAAAGCGCGAGGAGGCGGCCTCGGCCATCTCCGGAGAGGACCTCCTCCGTAGGCCCACGGGGGCGCGGTCCGTGGAAGGGCTCCGGCTCAACACGAGAGTAGGGATACAGTACCTGGTCGCGTGGCTGACCGGCACGGGCTCGGTCCCGCTCTACAACCTCATGGAGGACGCGGCGACGGCGGAGATCAGCAGGGTCCAGAACTGGCAGTGGATCAAGTACGGTGCGGAGCTCGACGGGGACGGGGACGGCGTCGCGGTGAAGGCGAGCAAGGAGGTGTTTGGGAGAGTGGTGGAGGAGGAGATGGCGAGAATTGAAGCGGAAGTTGGAGGAGCGAAGTTCGAGAAAGGAATGTACGCAGAGGCGTGCGAGATTTTCAGCAGGCAGTGCACCAGCGAGCTCATGGACGAGTTCCTGACGCTCGATGCCTACAGCCACATTGTGGTGCTTCAGTAGTCCAGTTCTCTCACGTGTGCATGCATGCTGTGAATTTGTTGATGCACAGCAATGTTTGATGAACCGTCTAGAATTAAAAATTATGAAAGAATACGATGGATTTTATATTTCCAGGAAAAATAATTTTCAAGGTCTCCCTTGAAAATAATATTGCTTTCCTAAAAATATTATTTGAATATTTTATTTGGACAATAACGTCCTCATTTTACTTTCAAAATTTTAACTTTTATCCCAAACATGTAAATTTAGATAATAGAAACAAGAAAGGATATTTATGGAAAAATAAATAAATTAAGATTTTTTTTTTTTCATATTTTCAACCTAACATAACCAAACATGGGTATAAGAATGTTGAATTCCGAATGGAAAATGAATTCCTAGAAATACAAAAGCTTCATCCAAACGACCCCTTAGAGTGAGGAGAACTCTTTAGTAAACTCTTTTGACTTTGGCCACTTCCAATGTTTCTCTTGCGACTGTTTGATTGCTGGATTTGGTGCAATAAAGTGATCAAAATTCGAATTTTGAATCACTTCATGTATTTTGTTGGAGGATTTGCAAACAAGATAAGTTTACATGTGATTTGATATGAACAGTAAATCTTGTTTGTCACAAAATCGAAAAAAAAATTTCTCTCCGAAGTGGAGTACGGAAGTGAAAAATCTTTATTTCCACTATGCGCGTTAGGTTGGAGGACTACTTCGTCTCTACTTTAACAAACAAAAAAAATTACTATTCATGTCATTTTTTTAACAAAAAGAATATAGTTTTTTACTCATTTAACCGTCAATCAAACACCAAAATTTAAAATAATTCACTTTTAATCTCTATTTCTTCAAAGCACCCAAACGAAAAGAAAAAAAAATTTCACTTCAATCTAATACATGCAAAATATCGATTTCTAAATTTTTTTTAATGAAAAGAACTAAGCAACCCTATGAAGTAGGCTAAGTTGGTTTTGAGTGTTATCTAGGGGTTGTTTGGTTGTGCATTTGTTGCAGCATTTTCCTTATTTTCTAAAATGACCGTACACCACTTAAAACAACATCGAGTACCCAATTACTTGAGAGCCAAAAAATCTGAGACCAAGCAACAGATCCCGTCAATCCAAAATCTAATTTGTAAATTTTACAACTTCAATCATAGGCAACTAAACATCAAATTCATCAAGACATGTTACATGCAAAAAAAAAAATAATAATAAAATAAATAAAATAAAATTGTTGCCTTTATTTCTCCATATATGGGCGACCAAACAGCCACTTACAATCAACTCAGATTGAGCAGTGAAGAGTGAAACAGTGGAGAATGGACTTCCGTTGGCAGGAAAACAAACCACCTCCAGCTAAAAACTGGGAACTTACAAATAGATGTAAAAAGAACTGCTGAACAAGAAAATTGTCCTGGCTACAAAAAACCAACTCTTGTATCAAACAGAATTAAAACCTGAATCAAACCAAGCGACGATCGATCTCAAGTAAATGGGTACCAAAATCTTGAAACTCATACAAATATACATCACAATATTACACAACTAAGCATTCAGCATCTTGTAAACTTTCCTTTAACCACGCTTACTACAAGCTCACTCACTGAGTTCTTTAGAAAAATTGTGTAATATTGTGATGTATAGTGTAATAAATTTTCCTGCTATTTTTCTATTTTCTCATTGATTGACCTTTTTCATCTCCCCATGCACACAGACTTCTTTCCAGTTTATAATAATAAGTATATGACTATGTGGAAAGGCAAACACGACGGACTAGATGAAAATCTTACAAAGAATAGCTCAAACTGCATCCATTTCTCCAAACCAAAGCAATACAGCAGAAGCAGCATAATGCCAAACCAACTAGTGATTAGGAAATGAGAAAGAAGAAAAAGAAAACAAAAATAGGACCTCTGCAGCTCTCGTGGACTGACCCTGAAGATTATAATTTTACAACAAGATCATCATGCCCACAAGTGATACTTTCTTACAAATAAATCGGCTGGGACAAAGCATACGTATTGCCCCCCAAGTACATACATAAGTACAATAGACGGGAAAAAAAAAATCAAGCGTGGTTCTTCAAGAGGCCCTACATCACAATGCAATTGCACTTGGATTCCAGTTTTGGAGGCTTCATACAGTCGACCGCCTTGTTTGGGATCTCAGCATTTGGAGGTGCAGATCCTTGCAATATCACATTTTTTTCTGACTCTGTTGGTGGTGAGTGTGTTTGAATTTCTAGTTTCTTTCTTCTTGACTTCTGAGATTTCGGCATACGCTTGTTGGGCATCCTTATGGAGTCCTTTTCATCAAGAACAGATTTTCCCACTATCATAATTGTCGGTCTAGAGGTCTCTGGCGGCATGGCCAACTCTTTCTCCATCCCAATTGTTGCAGCCCTGAAGGCAATATCATGAACTATAGAACTACAGAAGAGTATGGCGTCTGTTGCTTCTGCCAGTGTTAAGCTTCGGGATGTATGTCTATTTGGACCTTCCACAATTACAGTTGATTCTTCTGTAAAAAGAGAGAGGAGCAGTTTAATAAAACTCAAATATATCCTTAATCTAAGAAATTTTACAATCTATATATAGAGAATCCAATAATAACCAAAGGAGTTCACCACTTTCAAGGATAATTCAGCAATGAATTATTTTCGAAATCTAAGCTATGCTCACATCAGTGACCTTCAAAGCATTGCACGCAGTTTGCTACTTACCCAATACATATATGTGATTTGAATCCGCTCAGATTGGAAAGGAAGTTAAGAGTCCAGGTCAATTTGAAGGAAGAAAACTGGGAAGAAAGAGTGTCTAGACACCTTCACAGAAAGAGTAATATACAAAGGGGAAAATCTTCATCACGTCATAACTTCTTAACACATGGAAAAGCAAATATGCTCCTATACGTTAGAGCTCTAACACATGAAGTCAATGTTATATGGAAAGGTTAGGGTTTTTTTTCTGCACTTACACTACATTGACAAGGCCTAAAAAGTTCCTCCCTGCCGAAAAGGCCTAAAAATAATAAAGCACGACAACAGAGTTGTGCATTAAGTGGACAAAAAACAAATAGTCAAGCACTCTCTTTCTGCCACCGAATGAGATTTGAATCGTTTTCACGACAGATTTATGAGAATGAATTAAAACGCATAGTTATGAATTGAGGACATAAGATATTTAGGCAGAAGAGATCTCAAGTTATTTACTGCAGGACGGCTTCATTTTCTGCACATATTATGTACATGAACAAGCTTTATATCGGGCTCTAGAAGTAAAGGTAATTGAGTAATGATCATCAACTTAGAGATGAAAGGATATCAGCATTGAGATGCAATTCATGGTCTGAATTGCTTGCCTTCCATGGAGAAGTTTTGTCAGAATAGACTGTAAAAAAAAAAAATCTGGCCTAATTGTTCTCACTTTTTCATGTTATATTGGATGCAATACAGAGTCAAAATCATGCTTAGTTTTCCTTGCAATCTATGCATTGTTCTAAAAGCTTAGAAACAAAGTGAAGCGGTTGGATATGTTGGTTGCTTAAGCAGCTTCCTAGGGGGGCACAGCTCATGGACTTGAGCATGACAGAAGCTGAAGAATACTCCTTACATGTCTTGACAGCTAAAAGAAATCAGAAAGGTGTTTCCCAACAAAAAAATCCTTCCCTTCTTTGGTTTGCAGGAGCTAGCTGCCAGCATCACTAAAGCAGCCAGCAGTAGCTGCTTACATCTAGGGCTGCTCAAAGTTTAACTGAGATCGTCCGGCCCAACCTAACCAATCGTCAGTTTGGTTATTGTTTTTTCAATTTTTTTCATCAATCAAGTCGATTACAAATTCCAACTTGAATTAATCGACCAATCAAAAACCTACTATACATTATTTTTCTTATTTTTACATTTGGTAGTTATGTAAATATACAATATTAAGAAAAGAAAATTTTGGGGGTTGGGTAGTGAGATTTGGGCCTCAAAGATTCAGAATTTAAATTTGTATATAAAATGACTAATTATATAGATGGCTTTTTGCATACCAGTCATTTAAATCTAGCTTATTTTTGCACAAGTCCCCAAATCTTATTATTTGGTTCCCGTAAATGATTAATAATCGTGTAAATGATTAATAATCGTGTTACGAGTCCCCTGAGTTAACTTAATTAATGGAAGATGTGAATATCCTCTTAACTTTAACAAAAATCAACATTTGACAATTTTGTCCCATCCCTTTCCTACCCCTTTTCTTCTCCTTTCTTCTTATTTCCTAATGTTTTTTTGTTCTACTATTGAAATCTAACCTTTCATTGGGATCCATATGTCACAAGTGGTCATTCTTAAGCTTCAAAATTGGATCGTCAAAGTGGGTTATCATTCTTCTTATCTATTTTGATAGTTTCTTTTTTGTTTTGGTAAGTGGATGGGTTTCTTGGAGGAAAATGGTGGAGTGGGAGAGGACGATGAGTGAAAGGGGAATAAAAATTGATAAACTAGTGAGCTTTGAGATGAATGAGAACTAGATGTTAATGGGAAAGAAAAATAGAGGAGTGAGTGCCAAGGTAGAGGAAGAATGGGAGGAAGAACATAGGGAGGGCAAAATGGACTTTTAAGGGTGCATTTGGGAATGAAAACTGGGGATTTGTGGAGTTAAGGCCTCCAAATTCAATATCACTTAACTCTGATGCGTTTGGAATGTTTTGGAGTTTGCTAAACTCCAATCTAACTCCACAATTAACTCTAAAACTGGAGTTGGCAAAAGTCCACTTTTTTTATTTTTTGTGAAACTTCATTATAAACTCCATTTTCTACTATTTTTTTATGAAACTCCAGTACTAATTCCAAACACCCAAATTCCTCCTAATTTAAATATAACCCCAGCTCTATGACTGGAGTTTTATCATTTCAAATTCCGGTTTCAGATCTTAAAACTCCAAAATAAATCCATCACCATTTTAGCAAACTTTGCTCCCAAAGTAGGCCTAAATCTATTAATCATGGAGTGGGTTTAATTTTAATTAAAAGAGACGTAGGGGACTCATAACCCAACCATTATTGATTTTAGGGACTTATAAGCAAATAACAATATTTAGGGACCTTATTATAAATATGATAGATTTAAGGTCTTATATGCAAAAAAAAAACTTAACTGATTTGGTCCTACTATCCTAGTTAAATATGGGAATTTCATAGATTTTTGGCACAATAGTTATAACTAAAGTAACCGGTCGACCCACACGAGAACCGGTTATCCAACTAAATGGTTTCTTTTTCAATGTGGTGGTAGTGGTGGGCTTGGGTGGGTGGGTAGGGAGGTGGTTTTTTGTCATATTAATTGTATAACCAACTAATTTTGTTTCCAAATTTGTACATCCAGTTGGTAAATCGACCGATGTAAACCCAGTTATATTGTTCGTGAACCGACTCAGCATCCCCAGAACAAAAGCAATGTCAGGTCTAGTGCAACTCATTGCATATATCAGTGATCAAAGTACCAATGATGCTTGAATAGCCCATTTGTCTAACAGTCTTTTCTGAATTTTGCTTCGGCTTCTAGTCACACCTATATAGAATATCGATCCCTAGAAAATTCTGATATCCATAGCATGTGAACATCTTCTTGACGTAGTGAGCTTGTAACAGAACAAGTAAAGCTTACATCCGGATCATTTGTATCCCAAGGATAACATCAGCGTCTCTCAAATCCTTCATACTAAACTTGGAAGGAAGGAACTTCTTGGTCTGTGTGACTCTATCCTTCATACTGAACTTTGACGAGAGAAACTTCTTGGTCTCTGTGACGCTATCTAAATTCGTGCTAAGGATTAGCATATAGTTCAGATAAAGACACACTAATCCCCATGTCCTCAGCGAACTTAGTGTAGGCACACTTATCAGTCTCGTTGACCATGTAGTCATTTGATCTAATAACTCTATCAAACTTTTCATGCCACATCTTAGGAGCATGATTTAGACCGTACAGAGATTTTACCAATTTACACACCGGGTCTTTAAGTTCCTTGACGATAAAACCTTCTTTTTGCTTCATGTAAATCTCTTCGATTATATCTTCATTTAGTAATATCATTTTCACATCCATTTGATGAATCACCATCATGTAAATTGTAGCCAATACGCTCAGCATCCTAATAGTTGTTATTCGAGCAATTGAAACATAAGTGTCGAAGTAGTCGATCTCATGTTTCTGACAAAACCCTTTTGCAACTAGTTTGGCATTGAAGTTGTCTACGGTGCCATCGGCTCTGATCTTCTTCTTGAAGATCCATTTGCACCCAAAGGACTTTGCTTCTTCAGGTAAATTGACCAACACCCAAGTTTTATTGGATGTTATGGAGTTAATCTCATCATTGATTGCTTTCTTCTAGAAAATAGCATCTTCGGTCTTCATCGTCTCATCATAAGTAAGTATATCAGCTTCCACATGATAGGTAACGAAGTCATCTCTGAAATCCTTCGACTTCCTAACTCGCTTTGAAGGTGGCTCGGCGAGTTCTAGTTCTGAAATAACATTTTCTAGTGAAATCACTTCCTCTTGAGCATCATCTCCTTTGGTATTTTCACGTGGATTAGGAGTATTATCTTCCCTTTCATTTGATAAATTCTCCGGTAAATATGTGAGAATCACATTCTTGTATTTTACAAAAATGTCCTCGAAGAACTCAGCGTCGCGAGAAAAAATAATCAGATTGAATTCGAGATCAAAGAATCTCCTAACATCACTCTTCTCAGCATAGCTAGGAAGATCATCTTTGTGGTCCTTGTCCATAACTTCTGAATCTTGATATTCAAAAACTTGACATACGGTCCCACACTCGAATAATATTCAAGTTGAGTCTGACATTAAACCAGAGTTCGTGAGGAGTAACATCTGATTGTGTAAATGGCACCTGGTTGAGGATAAAGGAAGTTGTCAAAGCAGCCTCTTCCTAGAAGCAGTTAGAAAGTTCTATCGTTAACATCATAGAGTTTATCATTTCCGTCAAAGTATTGTTCTTCCTTCCTACAACTACATTTGATTGAGAGGAATACGGAATAGTAGTCTAATTACAATTCCATGTTCTTTACATAACGATGTAAATTCGTGAGAACGATGCTATCCGTCTCGATCACTCGTAAGTATTTTGAATTGTTGACCCATTTGTTGTTCAACTTATGTCTTGAAAACCTTGAACTTCTCGAACGCTTTCATCATTCGACTTGAGAAGGTAGACAAAAGTGTACTTCGAGTAATTATCGATGAAGGTAGAAAAGTAATTCATTCCAGCCTTCGTGGAAAAGTGTTTGAAGTCACAGATATCTAAGTATCCCAACTCTAGAAAATTTGTACTTCGATTCACACTTTTGGACGACTTTCTTACAATTTTAGTAAGAGCACAGCCTTCACATTTCTCCATTTCCTTACTCCCATATTTGGAGATAAGACCTAGACCATACATTTTGTTTACTATTTTACCGTGAACATGTCCTAGCCAACAGATGATTGAACCTGCGCAATCATAGCAATAAGACTAAGCTCACCTTGCGTGTGTTTCTTCTGCTTTGGTTTGGACCTATGGTCCTTCTTGAAGTGGTACTTCTTGCCACAATTGAAGTATGTCGCATCCTCTCTGGACTTAAATCTTGAAATGACTAAACTTCACTTTCAAATTCTTGAAGTCCTTATTGTTGTTAAAGGTTACTTTCTACTTATCTTTCTGATCTTCAAAATAGATGATGTTTGTCTTGACAAACTGTTCGGACAGAGTCCACTACTATGTTGTATTGGGCGCTAGACGAGACGAGACAAGAAGCCACCCGCCTCGCCTAGGTACGCCTAGGCGTCCACCCGGATTTTTAAGCAGCAGGTGCACTTCCAACATGTATTCAGTGATACTGATATAATATTATGATGTATTAAGATTTAAGTCAAATGTAAAGCAAAGATTCTTTATACTTGTGAGTTGTGACTGATCATTGATGTAAAGGCAAAGCAAATATTGTATCATTGTAATACAATGTAAGTCAAATGTGACTAAGTCAGAGTTTTATACTATATTTTTCACAAAGCAAATATTTGTCCCCCGCCTAGGCGCCCGCAGCCCATCCTTTAGTCAATCCTAGGCGTCAGCCTAGGCGAGCCTAGACGCCAATCGACTGAACTTGAGTTTAATTTCTCGGATCGAGGCGTCATTCCTCTAATCTGGACGCCTAGGCCGCCTAGGCGTCGCCTGTGACAACATAGGTCCACTATGATCTTGTTCCTGGCTTCGTCCTCAATATCGATGAATCGCATAAGATTATCCAACTTCACTTCTGTCTTTCTTCCGATACATGTCAGTTGTGAAGTGATCCCAACTTGGAGGGAGCTTATAGAAAATAACTTCCAATATGAACTTGTCAACCGGAGGCATCTCCTTTTCCTTTTAACTTATGTTGAAGCTTCATGAGCTCCTTTACCTGGGGCAATAATTTTTTTTCGTCTTCAAATTCTATTTTCATGAATTTGTTGACGATATAGATTTTGGACATGTTTTCATTGTCCTTGTACTATTTGTTAAGAGACTCCAAGATGTCTCCAGCATTCTCCTTCTTGCTATAGGTTCGGCTAAGGAGTCCTCCAAAGAATTAAGGACTAGCAGATTACAGATATTGTTATCTCTTCCACTGTTCTTGTACATCAATTGCAGTAGCTATGACTTCAGTATTATCAGAAATTGAAGTCATCGGTTTTGTATCAGTCAGAACGTACTCTACGTTGACGAGTTGAAGATTCAGGTTAATCTTTCTCTTTGAATTGTTGTATTGTTCTCCATTGAATTTCTCTAGCTTGCGAAATCTTGTATTCAGAAAGATTGTACGGACTTCATCACGTAAAGTGATTATGTAGGAGATTCTTGCAACTTAAAAATCCCACAAGGAATCTCGCTTTGGGATTATTGTAGACCTTTGGGAAATCCATCTTAGTTTGAGAAGACTTAAATATAAACTAGCATGTCAAGCTTGCTAATAATAAATGTGAAAATCACTAATGGAGTGCATCACTAATGGAGTGCATGGCTGCTTGCAAAATAATCCGCTGGTAGAAAGCAGTAAAACTGCTAATAAGATAGCCACAAAGTTGTCGACAGAGAAAAGCTCTAAAAGAATTTGCTAATATTTGCACAACCGCCTGCTGGAGTAATGAAGATCATTGTTGCTCAAAGCGAGATTCGACGGGCCTACAATGCGGCTTGATAAATATACCCATTTTAAAGAAAAAATGTATATCTTTAGTAGAGTAAACTCCTAATCATAAAGGGATATGAATAACTTCTCAGCTTAGATGAATTAAACGGAGAGACAGAAGCCCCCTAGGCACCTAGCCGTCCGCTTGGGTGCCTAGGTAGCCACTTTTAAAACACTGCTTAAGCTATTAGTATATAAGATTGAAACCCTTCAAATGCTCGCAAGGAAATTGGTTAAGAGTTTTTCATTAAACCTAGTAAGTTCTATGTTTAATGTGAATGTAAACTGGAGGCGGTCCAAAAGATGTAAAAGAGCTTGAGAAATATTTTGTAGCTATCAGGCGAAACTGGCTGGTCGAAAGGTAGCATGCTCGCGGATTAGCCCTAGGACACAAAAGGAGGCAAGGTCTTGTAGGTATGACCAAGCCTATGGTCTTAGTATAGAATCTTAATTTGACCTGTACCTAATCAAACCATTCTGTAGCCAACCCTGCTTTCGTTTGATTATGGCAGAGAACGTTCTTCTTGTACAATTCTTGAGAAGAAAAATCTTTGCGACATTTGGAAGTCGAAACAGAAATTACCTCGGGTTAGATTTATATGTAAATTCCAAGGGGACCATCAATTCTATGACAGACTGTCAGCAATTATCTAGACCAAGATCCGAGTTAGTATCGAGACTTATTCTGATGCCAAGATCATCTGACCTCTTTCACAACACACCCCACCACTACGACAACCAAGACATGTTTAACACCAGCAAACGCTCAGCTAGATAAAGAACCATTCTTCAAGTGCTTCAGAAGTACACAAGGTCACCAATCCTTTTCAGAGCCCTAAAGCATATATGAACCTAGCCTACAACAACGAAGAAGGATAAAAATTGACCTAGATTATAAAAATGCACTTGTTCTCTGATACACACCCCCATATTTAATACAACCAACATGATGGAGGCATGCTACCACTTTCCAAGGCCAACAAATACATTAAGGTCAACATGGATGTTGTTCCAAGATGAAAAAATCAGCAAATGTTTGTTCACTCGTGCAGTTTACTAGCCATACCACACTTCCTACAAATTATCCTCGTTGGACAGCATGAAGAAGAGTGAAGTAACTAGTTTAGACTTCAACATTGTTCTCCCTTGGGTTTGAATAGATGTTGATCTATTTCTCAACCCTTTATTCTCTCACGTTTGCCCCTTACTTCCTCTACACGATGAAGAAAGCCTTTATTTTCAAGGTAGAACAAACTCTCGAGTCATTGGTTCAAACAATCCACGCTGGCTCTTTTAGGCAGATATAGAAAGTAAAGTGTGGCCATGACTCCATGTAGAACTATTTTACACTGAAAAAATTGAATTGATAATCAGACTGGCTATGTTCAAGTAAAAGCATGTTTACCAGAAACATGAATAAAAAACAAATAAGCCATTTGGAGAAACGGCAATTTAGGTTTTCTAGAGAAAGACACTACACCAATTACCAAACTTCGTTTATGAGTATCAAATGGTCAAATTGGCAGTTACTGTTTTCTAATGAGGGACCAACTGATGCAGTGCAGGAGCTTCTTCCTAAAAATCTGGCCCTCTAAGCAGACCAGTCGTCCGGCCGACTGGCTGGCTGGCCGACTAAATTTCCAGAAATGTAGCAGCTGAAGTATGGATCATCCGCACGTTCGAAAGAAACGGCAATCAGAGTCAATTTTCTCCAGTTTTCCATTTCAGTTTCCTATTTGTTATGACTTTATTTATAGTTTTTTTCCCTAGTTTGGTCAAGGTTTGGACAGTTGGGCTCCTATATAAGGGGTTGCTAATAGGGTTTGTCGACATTTTTTATTATTGATTATTGAGAATAAGAGAGAACAACTACTTCTTGCAGAGGCAATCACACCCCCTTTAAGTTGTGTAATTTGTCATTCCTCTTGTGAATTTCTTGAGATCTCGAGCAATTGAGTAGGGGAATGACACCGTCATATCATTCTCATCACCAACTCATACACAATCTCTGTTTTGTGAATCGGAAGTTGAAACTGTACTGCATTTATTCCTGCAGTGTTCAACCTTAAAACCAAATAGTATTTTACGTTGTTTTAATGTCCAGCAAAATCCAGATAATATTATTAACAGGTAGACTGATTGGGGGCGTGGTAAGGTTAATACATTGTATTACAGAGCTGGGACATGGTAATGGCAGCTCTTATGTTGATAATTTGGGAAGAAATAAATAAGAGAAAATTGCTTAATCAGATAACCAATGTTAAGTCTTTTGTTTGCAAATGTGGCTTATATTTTTTTTAAATTGGGCAGGAATACTAGAAGGAAAGAAAAAGGCAGCAGTTGTAGTACCAGACTTGAAGACCATCTCAGCTTGCATGGGAATTGAAGGATAGAGAGAGGACTGCATAGTGTATGGAGATGCTTTTTTTGGTGGAACTGTAATGCTCTTGAAGTCTACTAGGGGAAGTGAATGTTTGGCATAGTGGGGAGTTAATGCCAATGTTGTTTCAGATTGAGAAGTGTTAATATTGTATGGTGATATGTCAGCTAAGGAGAGTTTGTTGTATTTGGACTCAGGACCTGTGTTTAATATGGTTGTATTTTGTTAAATAGTAATGAAACTTTGGTTGGTCTCTCTGACTCAGGTGCTCCTGAGTTAAGGACCAACCCGGTATTCTAAAAAAAAAAAAAAAACAGGAGTCAAATATGAAATGAAATGAGGGAACGTAAGGCTTTTACCTTTTCTGAACTGCCTAGCCAAAAAAAATTAAATAATTTGTATGGAAACTAAATAAAACAAATTAAAAGGGTTTTCTAAAGGCGGGTTAGCATTGATTTAATCAATTAACTAGCATGCTTTTCTTTTCTTCCAACATATTCCTCTCAATGAATTGCCAACATATGAGTAGCATACACATATTGAACCATCAACATAAGCAAATATCATACTCATATGAAGAAAGTATCAGTCAGTCAGTGGACTGAAAGGCAAAAAAAAGAAACATTGCCAATAAATATAAGTAAAATTGCGACAAAGAAATTGCATACCATGGATGCCACGATCATGATCAAGGATATGAAACTCAGATGTAGAATCAGACACACCCTTCTCTGATGTTGTGGAAGCAGAATGTTCGTTAGGAATCTCCATTGTAGTTGGAATCTGAGAGGGTATGCACTCAGTTTGTTTTTCTTGGAAACTGTCCTGTTTTTGTGGTTCTAAAATAACAACCGAATGGCTATCAGTGGCTGCATCAGAGATGCCACTACGACAATCAGGATCATTTGTCACATATCGTTCCACGATGACAGAAGTATCTGGAACATCATTGGGTACTTCTACGTCATGAGTGCTCCTTTCATTGGTTTTGAGAGGATCCTCCTCAGCATTTATGCATTGAAAGCAGGGCTCATCTTTTAAAGAATCTGCTGGTAAAGAATCATAATAAACACTTTCCGAGTGATCAGGTAACCGTGTATCAGAAGTATTTGGTTTCATGCAACTATGGTATTTAGCATAAATAGACTCATCAACAAGACCTAGCCTGCTAGATGAAGAAATTGTAGCTTTTGTATCTGCATGATCAAAATAGTTTTCCTGCCTATCAGTATCTTTGATTGATTCTCTCACGGCCTCATATACCATACTCTTAGTGGAATCATTGAAGTTATTCTTAGTTTCACTATTGGGGTGAATTGATGGTTCATAAGTTCCAATTATAAGATCAGGATGCGAGCTAGTGCATTGTTCTTTTGCATCAGTATCACTTCTTATGCTGCCCACCTCATTCTTCCTGCTGCTAAACTGGCGTTGAATACGAGCCTCTAAATGCCTAGATGAACTAAGGTCCATGGAAGACGATGTGGAAGCAGAGTCCTGCCCAATACTTCGTCTCAAGGCACTTGTGTTCTCTCTTACATAAGAAGGTTCAGAACAAAGTATATTTGTTGAAGAGAATGTTCTTCCTTGAACAACAGGCCACTTGCTACTGCTTGACTGTTGAAGCAACAGTACAGATATTCCTGTGCCCTCAGGATTGTCAACCCTAAGACTAGAATTAGCATTGTATTCTTTCTGTGCAAGTTTACTTCCACTACCGGATTGGGTTATTCTAACTTCTTCCTGGTTGTCTAGTTGGTGGTCAAAAAGATGCAACTTGCTTTGATCTGTCACCAATTGAACAGGACAATTCTCGTCCAGACAATTAGGCCCTTGTTGAATGTCCCATTGATGCTGACCGTCACTGCTACTCTTTTCAGGAGATTCAAGGAGTCCACTTACTTGCACTTCATTGCATGATCTATCCATTGCCGTGTGTGAATCAGATTTTGTCATCTCATTCAGAGTTACATTTATAGGTATCAAAGGTTCTACAAGAAAGAGCTGATCTATCTTCTCACATGCTTCACAAGTATTTGTATCCCCATTCAGTCCCACAAGTTTGAAGCGCTTCCCACATTTTGAACAAACTGCCATGATTTCACAACCATCAACAACCGAACAGTAACTAGTTGCACATGGAGGTTCTCCAACAGTTGCACTGCTTGCTGTTTCAGCAAAGTTGACCATGGAACTTTTGCATTCATGTGAACCAACCCTGCTTGTCGTACTCCTAGAGAAGCTCTCACTGCCACTATGAGGCATTCCAGTGAAGTCTTCATCACCACAATCTTCAGTTATACCATCTGGCTTGTCAAAAATAAACATTTCTTCATGTGTGTCAGGATCTTCTGTTCTTTCCCATTCTCCAGGGAGATCATTATGGTCATGCTCACTACCCTCCATATCAGGTGCAACACTAGCACCTTGATCGGAGCTTGCACTGGTGCTTGTTGTGAGTGAAGAGTTCCTAGAGAAGATAGGACGATGCGAACTATTTACTTTTCCCACATGAAAGGTGTTCGCGGGGACACTCGATAGCAGAGGGCGGAACATATTCTGAGGAGTCTTGCGATGTTCCTACAAAAGCATAAAACAGAAATTGTCACACATCTGAGACATGAAAAAAAAAGTGTGAAATATTGGTAAACATTTAGTGAAACATTGATTAGATCATTTCCTCTCCTAAAGAACGAAAAGCCTAGATCTCATTTTTTTTTTTCCAAACTACAGAAGAACATGCATTTTAAAGATTTATAGATGGGAAGATATCAATCAGGATTCAGCCTAATTACACTAAAAGGTGGAAGAAACGACCATGCAAACAGGAAAAAACATGAACAATTTGGTTCACCATTTAAAGTTTATTTAGGCTTTTTACCTCTAGGTGGGTATTAAGGACAAGATTGAGAGTGAAAATCATCTTAGGTATTTTGGACGTGTGCAGCAAAGGCCAAATAGATGCTCCACTAAGGAGCAATTAAATAATAGTTAAAGGAACCGCTAGAACTAGAGGAAGGCCGAAATGAACATGGACTAAAAGTTTTAAAGAGGATATGGTTTTTATTAGTGTTACAGAGGACATGACCCTTAACAAAACTAAATGGAAGAAAATGATTCAAACAGCTGACCCCAAAATTTTGATAAAGGTTTCATTTTTTCTGTTTGTTGTTCTACCTCTAGGTGGGTGTACAAGCTTTGAATGTAAGTACAAAGGTTAGATGCATTATATATGAGTTTCATACAGATCATCCATTCCACCCTTTACACAAATGCAAATTATGTTAAGTGGGATAATTTTCTCATGCGTTAATCATCATTTCATGTCAACTCAATTATTCAAGGAAATTTAGATAGGGTAGACTTAAAGTGAAAATTTGACATGTTATAACTAAGTTTTGATATGAATAGGTTCTGTACTTTTAGGTCTTCTATTTGTAACAAGGTCGAAGTATTATCGGAATTGATTTCAGACCCTTCCTATGAGTATCAGTATCAGCGGTTTCGACAATTTCGGTTGTTTTATATCGTAGTATCGAGTTCTTCGTTTCTGAAAGCCAACAATGAAAAGAAATCTTTTAAAAAGGTAAAAAATATTTGATACATTTAAACAAAATCTTATATATTATATGTAGTCTCTAGTTAGTTTTAAGTGGAATAATATTTTCTTGCAATAGATACTATTGTTTATTTATTTGTCTTTAGATATAGTGCAACCAAAATAAATAATTTTGAATAAAATAATATAAATATGGATGAATACTGTGAATTTAATTTATAGACATACAACTTCGACAAATGGTAATGATTACTAGGGGTGAGCATTATTCGGTTTTGGACCGAGAACTGAACCGAATAAGAGATTCGGTTCACTTTGGAAAAAAATCGATTCAGAACCAATTTTGAAAATACTAAAAATTTCTCATTCGGTTACGTTTTGGATTTCGGTCCAAAACCAACTAAGACGTATGAAATATATAAATACCATCAATTCTATACTTTATGATTAAAAAAGTATATATATTTTTTATGTATATTTTGGAAACAAAAATTTTATGTATGTTTTTTAAGTCCAACTTTGATAATTTAACTACTACTTTAATTTTAGGCCCAAGTTTGAAATACAACAATTGTATATATAAAAATTGTATTTTTTTAATATAATTTAACCACAATTCCAACTTTGGACCCGGCCCATTAAACAATAAAAATAACCCAACTCAACAAACTGAATAAAACGAACCGATTATATCGGTTATGTTCGATTTCGATTATGGCTAAATTTGGTTCAATTTCGGATTGAGTTTTTAGAATTTTGGTTTTTTCAGTTGTGACTATTTCGATTCGGTCAAAACCGAATAAATCGAATGCTCACCCCTAATAGTTACATACTTGCATTTTATCAATAAGGAATCATATCAATTTCGACACAATTGAATCATATTATTGACACTATTTTTTATTCTTTTATCTTTTTCTTTTAACTTTTTCTTGTTGAATTTACTGAGAAAGAGACCTCCCAACGTCAATATCAGTAGTGTTTGGTATCAGATTTGGACATCAAAATCGTATTGGTATCAGCCGTATCGTATTGATATCGACCGATACTGTGAATTATGATTTGTAATAAAGGATTAAAAAACTCATTATAATAAAGGATTAATTTTAAAAAAAAACTCATCTTGAAGATATATTAAGATTTATTGTAATAAAGGATTAATTAAAAAACACTCATTTTGAAATTATTAAAAAGGAGGGCTGTGCTTCAAGACTACTTACCTGCTTGGATCAGTACATCACTTTGTTTAGATCTGGTGGTTATTGGCAACCGACTAGCATGAATTTTGGGTTCAAGAACTGGCAGATACGATCAGACCTCTGCTCATGGACAGTCACATAATAGGAGTTTCATAACGTATGTAACTCTTGGTTAAGAGGCTATGTAGAGTGTATACCTCTAGTTGGAAGCATGACACTCAATGAATAAAATTGAAGTTCCATAAATAATTTTTAGTTGTGCGACGCAACCACCTTGGATGTGAACCTTGGAGAAAATGATATGAAACCTTGGAGAAGAGAGTGAGGCCTAGCGTGATGGTAGGCTTGCTACTTGCATCCATGCAGATTCAAGTCACGGAAAAAGTCTCTCCATTTATATGGGTAAGGATGCGTACATCTTGATCCTTCCAAACCATGTGTAAGAGGGAGCAGTGTTCTAAAAATCGGCTTGTTCGGCAGCCTAGGCGCTAGGCGGACCTAGGACGAACCGAAAACCCCATGTTCGATTGTACGGCCCTGTTCGGCGCCTTGTGCGGTTGTTCGAATTTTAAGATTTTTTTTTGATGTTTTTTTGTTTGTTTGTTTGATGCTTAATTGTATTATGGATATGTTATTTGGATTTAGAACATTAAAATTTTAAATTTGTATTATGGATATGGTGATTTCTTTATTAAGTGTGTTTCATTATGAAATAATGTTGATGATGTCTTCATGAAACATGATAATGATATAATACATGTTGATGATTTCTTTATTAAATGTGTTTCATTATGATATAACACTATATAAATTGTAACAAGGGAGTAAAAAAAAAAAAACCGATACCTGTCCAGCACCTAGGCGCCCCTCCTCTGTACCGAATCCGTATAACGATTTAGAACACTGAGTGGGAGTTTCGTAACACTGAAAAGCCCTTTTTTAATATCTCAGCTACCTTAAATAACTTGCCCCCAACTTCCTGCACACAACCTGGCTCTCCATCTAACAGATTAACAACCCAATAACAGCACCTATCCCCTTTCTTGACAACCTGCAATCCCTTTTTCCTCTCGCAATGACACGTCCAAGTAAGGGTGCGATCAAAGCTAGGTATATCTATCCAAAATCTTCCTGAATGGTCTAATCTTATCCAAGATCTGGATACAAGGTATAGATTTTTATTTTTCATCGGCATACAGATATTGGTTTGTATTTTTTATCCAGATCAGGACTTGAATATGGATCCTGTAATAAATAAATAGCAGGTTCAAAAATACATATCTGAAGCCAATGGTCACATTGTCAAGCTGACTGACAGGAGCTTGGAGTTTGGTTGTGGAGTTTCTTCATGATAATGAACCAACTAATACAACCTAAACTAAAACATGTAAAAGCCATCTGATCCCACGAAATTAATCGTCTGCCTCAGATCATGTCGACCTCGTATGAAGCCAGTCAACTTCTGCTCCAGACAAGTTTTCACACTTCTCAAGTTCTCAATAAGCTTAGAAATTTCTCAGGAAGAAAATTAGGAGGTTATCCTGGAAGCACGCCATCACAACTACACTATTGTAAGTACGACCCCTTCATTCAATATCAAAGGAGAAATTATAACATATACCTATCATATCACATCAAATGCTTACAGAGTATTACCCACCCTATAAACGAATCACGAGTGACTCATCTATAGTAATGGAAAAGAAAAAAGAACTAACTTGTTCCCCTTTCTCTCTGTTATCTTCCTAATCCTGTTTCCATTTTAAATTTCAACCTTCCACTTATTTTCTTCCAAGAATTCCTTTTGCTTTCTCTATTTTTTACTTTTTTTTGTATCGAACCCATTTTCTTTTTTATTTAAACCCAATGGATACTTAAAACTTATCCTAATTAAATCTAATCTATACTTAAATATAATCGAATTTATAATTTAAACCTAATATAAATTAAAACATAATAGTTTATATCTTGTTTAATAATAAACAAAGTACAGAATATATATATATATATATATATATATATATATATATATATATAGAGAGAGAGAGAGAGAGAGAGAGAGAGGAGGGATCTACATCCCTGACTTTTTGTATCCCCATGTTATCAACCGTTGGATCTTCTTTAAGTCATCTAATCTTAACCATTGATTTGAATAGTTCAAATCAACGGTTAAGATTATATCAATTAAACAAAATCCAATGATTGTAAACATGGAGATGCTTGGAGATGCATAACAGGAGGGGACGTGGATCCCTATATATATATATATATATATATATATAGAGAGAGAGAGAGAGAGAGAGAGAACTTGGTGGTCTCTACGATAGAATAGAAACGTAGTAGAAATTGGATAGTTAGGTCATGAAATTTTTTTTACTTAGCATGTTCTTGTCATGTTTTTTTTTATGTTCTTGTCATGTACATGTTAGCTTGTTATGATCTCCGAAAGAAAATTCTTTAAGCCTAAACTTTTCATTAGTACAATTTATTTATAAGCCTTGATTTTTCAAAGCCATTCAAATTATATATAACTATAATATTCTAACAAGATTATAAATCAAAAATTAAATAAGATTTTAAATATAGTTTATTAACATTAAACTATATTAGATAAACCAAATTTTCAATAGATAAGTTTTTGAGTGGTAAAAAATTCAACTAAATGTTAAAAGATAGTAGAGAAAAGAGAAGGGGGCAAAAAAATTATGGGATTGAAAAAAGAAAAGAAGTGAATGAGACAAATGAAAAAAAAAAAGGAAGGAGAGGAAGATGAAAGCAGTTGCGCAAGAAAAGAAAAGAAAAAAAGTGGGGGTGAACAGAAGATAAAGTGGAGAATAAATGGGGGAAACAAAATTAGGAAAGATAACAAAGAGAAAGTTGGAAGTTTAAGTAGTCAAGTCTTTCTTTTTTATCTTTTTCTTTCAAAAATAAATGGCACACTTGTAATTAGTTTGGGGTAGGTAAGCAACAGTTTAGATTAGGTAACCAAAATATAAATCATATTCCATTGTGGGTAAAGTTGATAGGAAGAATCTTAATGGAGCATGCCAAAACACTCCTTTTGTAATTTGTAGTAGTAAGGAAAAACATGGCAATCCTCACATTATAATATTGTTTAGGAAAGATTGAAACCAATAAGGTCTATAGTCTATAAATAGCTTTCCATATCTTTCAAATAAATTGGTATACTTAAGTTCTAAAGAATGTTTCAAGTTCAGCATTGTCAGGGCCTGCAGAATAGAATCTTGATGCATTTTTTTCTTTCTTTTTTTAATGCCAGTTTCATCTCTTTCGATAGCATTGTTTTATCAGTAAATTTGTTGCCTAACTTAACATAAGCAATGTTCAAATATGCAAAGCACATAGCAACCTACCATAGGCACCACAAACATGATAATGTAAATTAAATCCTTGATAAGTATGCCAACAACATTGAATTAAAAAAGATCAATGATTAAGTGAGAACTGTTATGTGATTGTCATTCATTTACACTCTTTGGATTCATGAGTCATAGAGATGAGTGCATTCCCTATAGCAAATTGTATCATCTTATCTCTTCCTCTAGACTCTTTATGGTCTAAGGAAAGTTCATATCTGAAAGGTAGGTCAACCTACCTACCAACTATCCACTTAGGGTTTATGGCATGGCCATGGCATGCTCATAGTTACCTTAGCCAGGAATCCGGTACCAACAGAGGATTGATGTCAGGTCGACAGCCTGTGATAAAAGCCTTATCAAATCCCTTATGGAGCTTTCCTATGCTTCATAGTCAACCCCATACTGATGGGCAAAGCCGCAAAAGCTTGGATGATGATTAAGTTAGGACAGTGAACTATTGAAATTAAGGTCATATGTCCTAGCCACAAATAACTCTAACAACATTAAGAGGGACATGGGACAAAATACCGTGCCAATGAACAGATCACAAGATGAAAGCCAAATTCTCTCTCATCATACACAGTCTGGAAACATAAGTGAGGTTATAACTTATAACATGTTTAAGGGTAGCAGATGGAGCACTAAAGAGTACACGAATACGAATGTATAAAGTAATGCAGAGCAACACTCATATTAAGCCAAATAGTCAATATGCTAAACAATACCAGTAATAGATATATAAATCATAGATTAAGGGCTTACCATCTGGCGAAGCACTGATTCAAAAGATCTTTTGGGAAGTGAACTAACAGATGAACTTCTGGATGTTTTCTTGGAGTATGCCATAGGTCTGTTGTTCACACTCATAGACATTCCATTTCTTCTAACAGGAGGACTACTAGATATTGCAACAGACTGCAAGGAATCCACATCATCGTCACCTGAAGACGTTATAGAACCCTTGCTAAATGAACTAATGTGATCTCGTTCCTGGCTGTGCGATAAGCTGGCACTCCTAGAAGCAGTAGGTGACATTGACTGCCTTCCCCTTCCCCTGATAGGTGATGGAGACATACCCCTCACATGTGGAACCGGTCGATCTGATAGTGACGTTCTTAGGTTTGGAGGTGCTTCTGAGGAGAAACCAGGGAGATCTAATTGCCATCCCCTTAATTTTGGTGAAGCAGAATTGCCACGACTTGAGTTCATAGGGGATACTGGCCTTCCGGAGGAAGATGCCTGCACACTCGAGCAAGTACTCATCCTTCGAAGTGTCGGAGTTGGTGACCTTGGAGTAGGTGAAGATGTTCTATTTGCAGGAGTAGAAGGTCTTGGTGAAGACATCGCAGGTCGTAAGGCAGGAGGTGGAGTAGAAGGTCTTTCTGAAGACGTTGCAGGTCGTAAGGCAGGAGGTGGGCTAGCACGAGGGGCAGAAGATGGCTTCGCTTTCAACTGTGTGACACTAGTGCTAGATCGAGGTGAAGGGCTTAAACGTCGAGGACTAGAACTGCTTCTACTCATCCTTTGAGTTTTTTCAGTCTGCAATCGTGGATAAGAATAAGGAGACTCAGAGAATAAAACGATCAAAGAGAATTAATATTGTTGCTGAGCTATCAAAAAAGAGTGGCAACCAACAAACAAAAACTCACCATGGATAACGATGATCTCAAAACCTTAATAGGCTGGCTTCGTGGTCTCCCCCTAGGGAGAAGATGTGGTTGAGGCTCATCATCTAAGGAACGGAAGAGAGGAGTATCCGGAGGAGTTAATAACCTGTCTTGCAACAAGAAATAATTCATCATAGGAGAGCAACTACATCCAGAAAATAATTTCACAGGAAAAAACAAGAAATCACAGCATATTATTTTAAATCTACAAATGTCGTAAATTCATTATGAAGCTCCACCAAATACAATGAAGGATTAATAGTAAGTTCTACGTTGCACAAACACGGACCAAATTACGATACGGAGAAGATTATGAATTCGAAATAAAGCTTCTTCCTTTTTAAAAACATAGGGAATGGGTAGAACATGGATGATGTTATATATACACATCAAAAATATATTAATATACAAGTTTATACATTAGAAATTAATAATGTCTATATTTAAGCACGTTTTGGATAATAACTAGATTCCAAAAAAAATCTATTAAAGGATTCACAGAAAAAAAATTATTAATTTTCTCATCTCAATTATGTTTGGCACGATCATAACCATGTCGAATAACCATGTTTTGGAAGCGTGCATATGGGCGACTCACATCCTACATAAATGTCGATAAGTATCATATCGGATATATATCAGACATGAATATGGTCACTTGGAGGAGTGTCCGTGCAACCTAGATAGTACTAATGGTTTGAAATTTCACTGCTAAATTTTTAGCATTAGCATTTTCACTTCATTTGTCTAAAATCAGCTATTACTGATTAAGTGAAACTCAACAATATATAAATGCTCCAAACATCAAAAAGTTTCCTTTTATGCTCAAATCAGAAAACATAAATATAAACCTTAACGACCATCTTTAAGAATGCAACTCACCAATCATAGTCATTCTTCTCGCCCTCTGTTATTAGTATATCACTTCTCTCTCCTCGAGCAGGAATGATTAAGCCGAGATTGTAGTCCGACAAATATTTTAATTTTGCTGATGCATAAAGAATTTCAGGAATAAATAAAACAAAATCTACAAATTGAAGTTTAAATCGGGATATTACATAGAGAGTCGTCGACATCATCAGAATCATGGAGCAAGAAGTTATCCCTCTCCCTGTTCTGCATATCATTAAACAAGGCCAGATCGTCATCCTTGGCTCTGAGATTTGCACCGCTCTCGAAACTCCGACCCCTCTTGTGGTTGCTCTCCGTTCTGTGCTCCCTCCCAGGAGAGCACCTCAAAGCTGGCGAAGGTGGCATCTTTCGCCAATATCCAAACTACTCTCTCAGAGCTCTCACCCTTCCCTCCCGTTCACAACCCAAGTTGAAGATTCTCATGTATAACATGACCTGCGTAGAGTCACAAAATCTTATACTTAAACACAGGACAATAATCTAATGAAAGTTTTCAATACTATGAAGGGCGATTTTATTCAAAAGTCAAATTTAGAACTAAGAAGTGCAATTTATAGAATTATGAACCACAGATAGAATAAATAACTAATACCCAAAAAAATACATAGCTGTGCATAAGAAATCTCTTCGTTTGCATTTCAATTTCGACATAAATCAAAAAAGTTTTCAATGCAGAGCTCCAATTGCATCTAAAGCATGAAAAATAATTCTTGCACAGCTCGGACTAAAAATTCCTCAACCAGAATTAAAACCTACTGAAAGAACATAGCATTCTCAATTCCTTCCCAAAACTCAACCATATTTGTGTACAATTATAAGAAAGAACTATAAGCAATGTCAAAAATCTCTTCTTTTCCAATTTAATCACTAAGAAAACTCTAAAACCTAGAGAAATTAAAGATCAAAATCTTCTCAATTTCGAGCTTAATTTATATTTAAAACCTAGAGAAATATTGTAAAATTCTCAACTTTATCCCAAAGTTCAACTTAAAATCAAAATTTTCTTAGAGTGCAACTCCAAATTGCATCAATAATCTACAAAAATACAGTAAATTTCTCAAATTCTCCCAAAAATTCACTTGCATTCGAACCTACACATCCCCGAGCTCACCATCAGCTCAAGATCAAGCAAAAGCACACCAAGAGACCAAAATCAACACCGAACGGAATCGCGAGACTCGATCATGAGCCCAAATCAGCACCAAACACCGAGAATTCTCACCGGTTCAGCGAACCTCCAGCTCTGATCTAGGGTTCCACCCGCATTGATGGGTTGCTTCGTCCGGACCAATCCAAACCCTAGCTTTCTGGCGAAGAGACTTGCTGGGGAAGGAAAGGAATAAAGAATTGGAGATCTCTCCTTAGGGTTTCTCTTTCACCGTTCGCTCGCTCCTCCCTCTGCTCTCTCTCAGAAAAAAGTGGCGATTTTAATTTTAATTTTAATTTTAATTTAATTTTAATTTTAATTTTTTCTTTCTTCGCTCTATTTTTTTTTGTTGGTGAATAATTGTTTAGTGGAATTACGGTTGTGCCACTGGACAACAAAGGAATAACGACTTTTGTTTCGATGCGGACGTGCCGGAGTTTGACCTTTACTTATCGGCCTACGTTTCGGTTGATACGTCGCTGTATCGGAACAACGTGTGGATATCTTGATAGCACTTGCAATGCAAGCTGGCTCCTGCCTTCTTGGCTATCGTAGCCATTGGTCTAGCCATCATTAATTATTAGACGGGTTTCTGTGTGTGTGTGTGGGCGCGCGGGATCGGGTTGGGGGGAGGTCGTTACGTCTAACTCGTTTAATAAACAGCGGATTTTAGGTCGAGAACATGATACAATTGATCCAATTTGACTTGTTTATTGAACATGTCATGTTAACCAAATAAAACCGTTATTTGATTTTTCTACTTAACATGGAAACCATGAAAGTTGTAGAAATTATTAATATATTTTTATTTAGTTGCATGTTTAGTAGTTGAAAATAAAAGTTAGATTTGGTATCGCTTATTTTGTATGTTTTTTCTTTGCTTTTTTTTCCTTTTCTGAAGAGTAACAAAAACGTTTTGTAGTAGCTGCTTATGCTTATTTTTCTATAGGTTACTTCATTCAGGAACTTCTTTTAAAAGCAGATAAAAAATTATTTTTGGTTTTTGAAAAGTATCCATTACAAAAATTATTGAGTTAGCGGTGGATATATCCGTCACTAAAAAAATATAGCGAGGGAATGTTGACGAAAAAAAAGTAGTCATCAAACACCACGTCATTGTCGAACTTTCATTATTGATTTGTCGCTCATGCGACAAATCAGGGACGTATTGGTGTTGTCATATTGGCGATGCACTTAGCGACGACCCATCTACGGTCCTTTTAAGCAAATATTTCTGCTATAAGACTGATTAGCGACGGACCAACAACTAATCGTTGATGAATTATAGTGACTAAATGGTAACAGAGCAAGCGACTATTGTGTTTCTGATACGAGAGCTTGAGTATTTGATACCCTAGTTGGCAATGACTTAGCGACGAATATGTCTGTCGTCAGACGTGACGATAGGAAACACCAGTCGCTATCTCGATGATGTCGAATGGATCGATGTATCTCAGACTAAGCTATTTTTGTACTCCAAATCTAATAACTTTATGGGTAGACGAAATCCTGAGAAATACATGGTCACCGATGCGAAAATCAAGAGACATACGATGCTGATATGTCGAGTGATATTGTCGATCATGTACTACTCACAAATGCTCTCTGATCTTCCTGACCTTATCTAATGTAATGCCCTGCTCCAATTGGTTCAAGATGGTTCATTGGTGAAGTGTCGTTTGGATTTTGGCTCATTTAGAGTATCTTATTTCCTTCCTTATGCACTTTGTATAACTTCTTAGTTTGTGAACTTTAGTTTCTTTAGTATTTAGTTCTTCAGTTACTTTATTTGATCGAGTTTGTTCCCAAGACCATTCTGAGTTATAGTGAATTATTTGATAGACTTTCTTTAGTTAATTAAGACAATTAGGTATATCTTTCTCTTCCTATCGTGACATAGTTCTGTGGATGATATTATGTTATCTTGGTGGGTGTGACAATATGCATTTATTGTGAGTGAGGTGTAGACAACGTACTATCGTCGATACTGCGATGTAGTCTGGAAGTATTCGTATAGCCGTACTCAAGTATTCGGGAGTAGGGTGTGACATTATGCATTTTTCCTATGCAATGCCTCAAATAATGACATATAAATACTCGTTTGGAAGTTGTTGTAGAAAATTTTTACCAAGTATAGGTGATCTTTCCAAGATCCATTAAAGTCAAGAGTATACATCCATAACATATCCTCTAAGGTCTGGATCATGCGCTCCAACTGTCCATCTTTCTTCCGGTGGTACCTGTATTGAAGTTAAGTCTAGTGCCCAAGCTCAGTTGTAGACTTTGACAAAAGTGTGACATGAAGTATGAGTCTATATCTGATACTATATTGACCGGGACATCATGTTGCCAAAAAAATATGCCTCATGTACAGTTCTAGTCTGAAAGGTAGGAAGTGAGCAACATTTGTAAGATGAGCTACTATCACCGAAATTATAACTCGTCTAGACTAGGATCTACATAAACTGGTCATAAAATCCATTGTGATGTGCTCCCACTTCTACTTTAAAATATCTAGTGGTTTTAGTAGTCGGACAGTCCTTTGGTGCATGGTCCTGCCAAGCTGATAGACCAAACACTTTGAGACAAACTTGGTTATCTCCCTCTTCATTCCATTATGTCACGTCCTAGTACCAGAACACGGAGACGAACATGGCCAACTCTCCCGTACAAGGTATAGAACGTCGTACGACGGTCACGGCTGTAGAAAGATAAGGGGTGCATGCTATAATCAAGTCTCCTAAGGTCTCAGAACAACTATGTCTCAATCATTCAAGCAAGTAACAACAACATAGAACATAGAACATATAAGATAAAATTGTAAGGCATCCCAAATGCTCCATCAAAATATTCTAGGAATCTAGCCATCAAAATGTTAGGCTAGCAGAGTGTCAATAGTTACACAACCGAGATTAGTTGTAGTCTGATATATTACAGTTATGTAAAAAAAGAACTGATATCCAGACAAGCCGGCTAACAAGTGTCGGTAGCTAAACGTCCAAAATAGAATAATATATAATACGAGCAGTGATCAAGAAACTCAATCGTGTCCTTCAGCGACCATCTGTCTGGTACGCGTCATAGTAAGGGGGATAAGCTGGATCCTTTGGTGTTGGCTCTAAACCTGGCCATGCAAAACCAGTAGGATTGGACCCTAAATAGCAAGTACCACAAGAAAGCACAAATGAAGAAACAAAAACCAGATCAAGCATATAGTGCAAGAGCCAAGAATCATTGGCGCGTGCCTTATCATCGGGATAACATGGTACTCCTTCACCAAACAAGAACAGAAAATGCCATGTCACATAAGTTAAGGTACGTCCATGATTATGGTCAAGCTAAGACTGTGTCGTAGCTCGGTCCATATTTCATCATAGTATAATGACCCAACTCCCCAAACAAACAAGGACAGAAGTTGAATACCACACTATGACAGTCCATGTCCCTAAGCTACTAGAAGAGTTATAATCACAACCAAGTCATGTTTTAACGGCCAAAAAATGTTACGACTTGTTATGTGGAGTCTGGGGTTATTCCAGATATAATAATAATAAGCATCCTCAGATCGTTTCATGTCGAGCAGGGCTAACCGAGCCAATATTATACAAGCAGAAAATTATGATCGCACCAGTCCCCCGTAGGGCCACCACGTTATTGAATCAGTAATAGTACCAACATTTCTATAGAAAAAATATTGGCTCGATTTAAATATAAAAAGTCGAATATTCTACTACACTACATGTGGATGATATACAATATCCGTGGTGGCCAGCCTTTCATACCATAAAAATTATCACGGAGCGGCCCATCACGCACGATTTCGGGATGACGTTCCCTCCCCATGTTCTAATCAGCTTTTATGTTACCTAATTAACATTAAAGTAATTTTGAATTCCCTGTTGTGGCCATATGAATATTCTCCTTAATGATGTCGTACATAGTACGAGCACATTGATACAAATCCATTTAATATAGGAGTCAAGTCTGGATTTATCCCAATATGGATGCAACATTCAAACAAGCAATAACCTAGCCACACTATGGTTCTGACCCATTATCATTTCTCTGCCAAGAATTAAGGAATATAATATTATGCACCGAGCAAGAATCATTATGTCACGTTCAGTGTACATGTTGGCCAATGTCCCACACTCAGTATACAATAAGTCGTTATAAACAGGCAAGAAGAAAAAGTGTATCAGCACGAATACAATAACCAAGTCAGGAATCAAACCTATCAGTTGGTCACATGAATCATGTTTTGATCAAGTCAAGGGTAATAATTAATTAGGAATCTAATATCTCATATGATTGAGTCACGGTCATGAATGCCTCATTAATTTCTTAAATTCTAGGATCATAGATCATTAATCATGGTCAAGCTCAACTAATCTAGAATAGGCATCAAGTGCACAATAGGACCTATGCATGCACTGTCATGCCCCGCTCCCAAAATATTGGATAAATACGAGGACTGACATGGCCAACCATACCTTGCAGAATATCGAAGTAAGCCACAATGTGCTAAGGTTGTCTAGAAGACAAATGGGTAGACTCTAGCATGCTATAACATCAGTCCTAAGGCCGATAATTCCTAGTATCTCTATCCATCAACAATAATTTCAAGAGTATATCAAACATGAAAGTAAAGAGGTATCTCAAATTACATGTCACATATGATCATGAAGCTAGTGAATACAAAATATTGCACTATCAGAGTATAATTATACATGATCAAATATACCAGCCATGGTCGAATATATACATCATGTTGACCGAAGTCAGAGGAGTAATCTCAGAACAAAAGGGTCAATATTGGCCCTTGCTAAACACTACGGAACGAGATAACACTATGAAGGGTGGAAGAAGGAAACCGACTCGCAAGCTTCGACTGCAGTCCTACGAGTGTGAGCCATCTTGCTGGAAGTACGGTAGATCATGTGTCTCCTCAGGATAATCTGGCCAAACAAAATCAGTGGGATCATAACCCCAAGCAACAAGTACTACAAAGGAGCTCAAGGTGTTAACCAAAACCATAATCAGTAGAAATAAGAGACAAACGAATAACTAAATAAATGCTGGTCGAGCTTTATACGGTACCAATGTACTTGTCTCGATAAAATAACTATAAGGACTGGTACACTAATAACAAACTAACTATAAAGAAAGATAAGGCGACGAATGGCAAAAGAGTATATGAACTACTTTGGATCAGGACCACAACACTTAAACAAAACAATGACCAGGGTTGCAGACCTTCACCCGAGCAGAACTTTGTACTCTAACCATGCACCGAAAGAAAATAAAATATAACATGACGAGCTTATCAGACAAGAAAAATAATATATCACGGTCAAACATGCCTACAACTTGCTATAATTAACTAACTAGGGTTATCACAAACCTATTTACTAACAAATGCATGTTTTAAAAAATATTGTTACCACTGGTACTGCAGTCAACCCGGATGGCCAAGGATACGCTAGTCTAGTACTTATAGTGCATATCACAAATAATAATGGATAAAGAACTAAATTATATAACTGATAACATAACACAATATAACGTAGGCATAAACTGATTTTTGAAAATATAAATAAATTTTGTAAATAAGATTGATTTTGAAAATATGAAGATATTTTATAAATAAAACTGGTTTTCTAAACATAAAGAGGTTTTATAAACATAAATTTATTTTGTAAACATAACTGGTTTTGTAAACATAAATGGTTTTGTAAACATAACTTATTTGTAAATTGTCTTGTAACATAAACTGAAACTAAAACATAACTAGAACATATACTGGAATGCATATATTGAAATACATAATATTATGAACCATGGCTCAATAACAATAACTTGTAGTGCCACATCACACGTAAACTTGGTCAGTCATGGAGCCCTTGCCTAGCAGGGTTGGTCAATGCTGCATGGGCCCCTTGGAGATCGAGGTAGCATGAGCACAATATTCTTCCATTCCAATGATCTAGGTGAATCTTATCTTGTCTAATCATTACCAAATTTAATACAAATTCTCGAGTCGTGGATACTCGAGAATCTTTCTAAAATGACGAGTTATGAATACGAGCTATTCACGAGTTATCACTGGCAAACTTATCGTATCCGCGACACGCGATACATTGGACAATACTCACACTCAATTGTCCGATGTCGAATATAATAGATTAACACACACAATAAATTCCATGGTTTCGTGAGGATCAAAACCATGTGTTAATATGTAAGAACACAATATCCAATTATATAATACAAAAAAAAATATCCCAAGCAAAAATGGAAGGAGCGCATGATAAAACCAGGCGTAGAGAAATATTAGCCGTATGCAGGACGCAGGGATGCAGGGCGCATGCATGATGCATGTATGCAGGGCACATGCAGGATGCAGGGATGCAGGACGCATAGATGCAAGGAGCATACAGGGTACATGGATGCAAGCGCATGGAGCTCTATCGTCCCAAAATAGCACTAACTCCATGGAAAAAGCTCCAAAAAATTCGAAAAACTTATTTCCTTCATAAAATCTTCCTTTTAACTCTGAATCTAATGATTCAAAAGACAAATTGCACGAAATAAAAATCTCTATCATATAGAATAACTAGTTTTTGAAAACACTAAGTTTTAATAGATCAAAAATAAGAAAAACTCATGGAACCCATAAAAATCCAAAATTTTGAAACTCAGATCCACTCCAAATCATACATCAAAATTTAAAACTCCAAGAACTAAATTAGATGAGAACATCAAGAAGAACATTTTTTATCAAACATATTTTAAATTTACATAATATGAATAAAATTCAAAAATTTATGGTTTTATCATTTGAGCAAAATATACTTGCTTGGAGTGGCTTCTTAGCCTCTACCTCTCATGGTCAAAGTCACAACAACTTCTCCTAAGGGTTAGGGTTTAATCTTAAGAGAAAGGAGCAAAGGAAGGAGAAAGAAAAAAGAAAGTGGAAATAAAGAAGAATGAGGGAGGAGAGAGAAAACTGCTCCGGTTATGCTAAGGGAACTAGTGGAACTGGATGGCCTAGTATGACTGGCGGAGCTGACTAATGCTGAGAGGTTGTTGGCTCTTGATTATGACTCGGCAACAAAGTCTGGTTCTGGCCTACTACTGGATACTGGAGCGATGGAACCCTCAGAAGGAGGAGCATGTAGGGTATCCCTGAAGGATAAGGACACAAGGCAATCAACAAGGGATGGAAATGGAACAATCATGTCGAGCAAATTTTTAGTTCAAGGGAAACAGAAAGGTGCAGGTTTAAGTGGATTTCAATTGAAGATAAGTGAAGGATTGAGATTCTAACAAGATGAGCCCCCCCCCCCACAAGTATGAAAAACAGACCTACATGGGCCACCACTAAAATCTTGTCATACCCCGCTTCCAGAATATTGGGTAAATACGGGGACTGACATGGCCAACCACACATTACAGAATATCGAAGTAAGCCGCAATGTGCCAAGGTTGTCTAGAAGACAAATTGGTAGACTCTAGCATGCTATGACGTTAGTCCTAAGGTCGATAATTTCTAGTATCTAAATCTATCAACAACAATTTTAAGAGTATATCATACATGAAAGTAAAGAGGCATCCTAAATTATATATCACATATGCCCATTAAGCTATTGAATACAAAATGCTGTACTAGCATAGTATAATTATACATGATCAAACATACCAGTCATGGTCTAATATATATATCATGTTGCCCGAAGTCAGAGGAGTAATCTCAGAACAAAAGGGCTAATACTGGACATTGGTAAACACCATAGAACGAGATAACACTACGAGGGGTGGAAGAAAGAAACTCACTCGCAAGCTTTTGGTGCAGTTCTACGATAAAATAAATACAGGTCGAGCTTTGTACGGTACCAATATACTTATCTCGATAAAATAACTATAAGGACTGGTGCACTGATAACAAACTAACTATAAATAAAGATAAGGCGATGAGCGACAAAAGAGCATAGGAATTACTCTAGATCATGACCATAAACCTTAAACCAAACAATGACCGGGGTTGCAAACCTTCGTCCGAGCAGAACTTTGTACTCTAACCACGCGCCAAAAGAAAATAGAATATAATATGGCGAGCTTGTTAGACAAGGCAAATAACATATCATGGCCAAACATGCCTACATCTTACTATAATTAACTAACTAGGGTTATCACAAACCTATTTACTAATAAATGTATGTTTTGAAGAATAACGCTACCACCGGCACTGCAGTCAACCCGGATGACCAAAGGTACACTAGTCTAGTACTTATAGTGCACAACACAAACAATAATAGATAAAGAACTAAAGCAGATAACTGATAGCATAACACAACATAACGTAGGCATAAACTAGTTTTTGAAAATATAAATGAATTTTGTAAATAAGATTGGTTTTGAAAATATAAAGAGATTTTATAAATGAAACTGGTTTTGTAAACATAAAGAGGTTTAGTAAATATAAACTAGTTTTGTAAACATAAAGAGGTTTTGTAAACATAATTGTAAACATAAACTGGTTTTGTAAACATAACTTATCTGTAAATTGTCTTGTAACAGAAACTGAAACTGAAACATAACTAGAACATATACTGGAATGCATATACTGAATACATAATATTTTGAACTGCGGCTCAATAACAACTTATAGTGTCGCATCATACACAAACTTGGTCAGTCATGGAGCCCTTTCCTAGTAGGGTTGGTTCATGCTTCATGGGGCCCTTGGAGATCGGGGTAGCCGGTAGCGCAATATTCTTTCCTTCCAATGATCTAGGTGAATCTTATCTTGTCTAATCATTAACAAATTTAATACAAATTCTCGAATCGTGGATACTCAAGAATCTTCCTAAATGACGAGTTAGGAATACGAGCTATTCACGAGTTATAACAGGCGAACTTATCGTATCTGCGACCCATGATACATTGGAAAATACTCACACTCGATTGCCCGATGCTGAATGTAATAGATTAATATACGCAATAATTTCCACGGTGTCGTGAGGATCAAAATCATGTGTTAATATATAAGTGTACAATATCCAATTATATAATACAAAAAGAAACATCCCAAGCAAAAATGGAATGAGCGCATGATAAAACCAGGCGCAGAGAAATGTTGGCCGCATGCAGGACGCAGGGATGCAGGGCGCATGCAGGATGCATGGATGTAGGACGCATGCAGGACGCAAGGATGCAGGGCATATGGATGTAGGGCGCATGGAGATTCATCATCCCAAAATAGTACTAACTCCATAGAAAAAGCTCCAAAAATTCGAAAAAATATTTTCTTCATAAAATCTTTATTTTAACTCCGAATCCAATGATTCAAAATCCAAATTGCATGAAATAAAAAGCTCTATCATATAGAAAACTAGTTTTTAAAAATACTAAGTTTTAATAGATCAGAACTAAGGAAAACTCATGGAACTCATGAAAAATCCAAATTTTGAAACTCATATCTACTCCAAATCATCCATAAAAACCCAAAACTCCAATAACTAAATTAGATGAGAACATCAAGGAGAATATTTTCTATCAAACATATTTTAAATTTACACAATATAAATAAAATCTAAAAATTTATGGCTTTATCATTTGAGCAAGATGTACTTGCCTGGAGTGGCTTCTTATCACGACCCGTACCCAAAATAAGGACACGAATGATAAACTATGCCCAGCCTATATTGTATGAATGACGTGGAACGATGTCTTGGTCAACAATACGATATAATATCTCACACAATTGGTATATGAGGGTACCTGTCATGCTATCTCAACTCCAAATGGAGGGACAATATGGTATATGATAATTAATCCAATACTCAATCACAATATCAAACTAGGTAAAGAAATAGCATGATATAAAATAGAGAAAAAAGTACAAGAGTCACAAATGCATCTACAAGCTCACAATATAAGTCTAGGCACAAGCAACTCCCAAAATAATATATATATATGCCAAGAGTCTAAAATAAGACTAATACAATGTTTAAAATATACGTCTAAGCCTCCTCAGTCACTGGCACTAGGTTCTCCTGCTCTAGGGGAGTATCCTCTAATGGTTCGCCATCCTGTGGCCCAGTAAGTAGGACACTGCTCCTCAAGCCAATCATCTGAAAAATATATCCAATCAGGATTGGAGCGAAGTACAAAATTCTAAAAGTAGTTCCAAATATATAATAGTGAATATATGACAAGCAGTAGAAAAGAATACAAGATAACTAGCAATAAAAAATAGAAATAAACTGGAGTAAACATGTAAAGTACTGGAATGAAAGAACAGACAATATAGAATAACTGCAAATAATAAAAATAGATAAACTAGCTAATGTGCCATAGAGTACAAGTTTGTTATATGATGGAGTTTGGGTTGAACACGAATACTATATGGTAACTCGATTACACGTGTGATATGTAATCGACATATACACGAATACACTATGCTTGATCACATAACCAACTCTTACTCCTCCATCCCCAACCAATACTCATGGATCCAATCATGACACGTTATGAACACGAATATAAATACACTGAACATGAGTAGTGTGTTGTCACGCCCCAGTCCCAAAATATAAGGAACTAGGCCACGTGGCATTGGCCAGCTGACACGTCACCACGGGTTTTAATCCAAATTATTGGACCCAAAGGAACGTGCTACGCTGTCCTAGAATACTACAAGTCTAATATAGGTAATCTATCTCATCCACAACAAATATCAGGAAATAGTGCTGTTTATATATAATGCCAAGTCTGAAATTGTCATAGTACATAACTTGTGGGAGCAACCCACTACAAAAGATAATAAAAGCAGAAAATAAGATAGACTAAAGTAACGTCTATCGAGGGAACAACTCCATCTCCAGGTGAACCATCTACTAGGATCAGGTAGATTCTGATGGTGTCTCCTCTAGTTCTTCCTCCGTGGCATGCCTGGTCTCCTATCCTGGACCATACACCGTGGGGTAGTAGACCTCGTCTAAATCTGGAAGGGAACCAGGTCCTCAGTAGAACATAACAAGATACAGGAAAAACAGCATGCCATGTATGTAAATACTGAATAAATAAATACAAGGTGCTAACCAATCTAAGTGAATGCAAGTAAAGACCTGGTAGTACGCATGGGAATGTGTTGGCTAGACATATGCTGACTTAATTCACCAGTCGTGGTGACTAGCTAGTATATGTGTCATATGCCCCCTAACTCAAGGGCACTCTGCAATCGACCATCTCCGAGGAGCATGGTACGAAGGATAAAAAAAACATACAAGGAGGGGGGTGTCCCATACGTCTACTAGTTATCTTTCCCGCCCAATATAACTATATGCCAAGTCATAAATTACTGATTTTTATGCTAAGCCGTGATGCTTGTCACACGTACTAGTAGCTAGCCAAATACGCAGCTCGCATCCCAATATGTATTGCAACCATGTTGCGTGTTCCCGTGACAGGGTCTAGGAGAATATCAGGATACCCTCACAGTTGTTGGTAAGTCTGTAAAGACTAAGTTAATTACACTACGTGTACCCGAGGCAATCTCAGGTACTTACAGTTATATGAAATTCAGGAGAAAGGAAAATAGCATATAACCATATTTGAATTTAAACAGTAAACATGGCAAGGTATACTTGCCTACTCCCTGATAGTGTTGAAAACTTGATCTCACAGTCAAGTTTGAGGGTGCTTGTGACAGGGGGTCACTGGCTGTGCTGGAGATATTTTCTGTTAAAACATACAGGGTTCGTGAATATCATGGGTATAATGTAACAATATATATATACTTATATAAATATATACATATAAGACAATAAATATATAATATAGAGTACACATATATATATATAGAGTATATATATACATATAGCTATAGTATATATAGTAGTATATATATTTATATAGTATAATAAAGAAAAGAAGTTGCAAGAAATGGAATTACATATATCTATATACTGTATATCCAGTATATATTAGATATAAAATATAAATATATGTATATATAATACATATATATATATATATATAGTTAAATAAAAAAGACAGTGCAGAATATAAATGTATATATATAATATACTGTATTATCCAGTATAATATTATATAATATATATTATATATAGATAATATATATATAGATATATATATTTATTTATTTATATATATATATATATATATAAAAAGAAATGACAGGTGCAGAATGTAAATATACATATATATATATATATATATATATGCTGTATTATCCAGCACTATATTATATAGTATATATTATATATACATATATATATATATATATATATATATATAAATTGAAAGACAGTGCAGGAAATAAATACATATGTAAATACTGTATTATCCAGTATATATTATATAGTATATATTATATATATATATAGTAGTGTATATATAACACTGATTATGTATATAATATATATACTCATATATAATATCATATATGTATATATACATATAAGTAAAGGAAATAATTGCATATAATTAAAAAAATGCATAGTATATATATACATATTATATATATACTTATATATATATATATTATACAATATATAATATACATATAGATATATACATAATATACATATATAAATATATATATAAATATATATATATATAAATATACATATATATATATATATATATATATATATATATATATATATATATATATATATATATATATATATATATATATATATATATATATATATAATTATACAGTATAGATATACATATATACATACATATATAATAATAATATATACAGTATAAATATACTGTATTTATACAGTATTTTTAATAATATAATATATATATATTATAATATATATAAAAAATATATATATATAAATATACATATATATACATATATATATACATATATACATACATACATATACTTAAATATACGTATAGAGAGGGTGGGGGGGGGTATACCTACTGACAGGGGGGACCCAGGCGTCGTCGCCGGCGGGAGGACGGCGGCTGAGGTGGCGGTGGCTGGCCGGAGGAGCGGCAGCAGCAACGGTTGCTGCCAGCAACAGCAGCAGCAGCAGCTTGCAGCAGCTGTGGCGGCGGCTGCGGCGGAGGAGGCGGCGGTGCAGGGTGGGGGTTCGACGGAGGAGAGGGTGGCGGTGAGGTTGGTAGTGGTGGTGGGGGTCTACGGTGGCGGTGGTGGTGGCTGGAGGTGTTCGGAGGGGAGGGGGCAGCTGTTAGGGTTAGGGGTGTGGCGGAGCTGCGGGGGTGAGAGCGGCCGGAGGGGAGGTCGTGGGGCGGTGAGAGGGTGGTGGTCTGGTAGAGGAGGTCGGGGCGAGTCGAGTGGTGGTGGTGGTGGTGGTGCACGGTGGCCGGAGACGGTGGTGGAGGTGGTTCGGGTGGTGGGGTAGTTGCTGTGTGCAGGGGGGGTTCGGGTTTGTGGCAGCTGCCCACGGCGGAGCAGGCGGCCGGAGGTGGTGGGGCTTGGTCGGAGGGAAGATGGGGAGGTGGCGAGGGCTTCGCCGGAGTGGGGTGGCCGGTGGTGGCTGAGGGTGGTGGCTGTGAGGGTTGCAAGGGGGAGGGGTCGGGTTTAAATAGGTTTTAGGGGAGTGGCAGTTTGGTATATTTTTCTGATATTTTTCAGATATTCTGTGGGTCCCACATGACACGTGGACGGTCCATATTCACCAGCCAATAGGAAGGTGACACCTCACAGGGAATTTTACAGAAAACCCCCTGAAATTTCCTAAATTGCAAATAGGTCCTAAAATTGGTATTTTGCGTAATTACGCAATTTGTCTGATAAAATACCCTGTTCCCAGAAAATACTAAAATGCTCAGAATTGAGAGGGAAAAGCTGTGGGAGGGTCCTGAGGGGGTGGGGGTGAGTCTGGGCAGGGGCAGGGCCTGGTTTCTTGGTGATACGGGTCATCGTATTTATTATTTAATAAATACTGCGCACGGTGTTCTCTAATTATTTAGAGGCAGGTAGGGCCATAATTTTATTACGGTGTCAATATACTAATTGTAGTATATTCAAAATAGAATATTATCGTATTTTTGTTTGGGTAAAACAGGTGCATGTTGGTCCTCAAATCTCTAGGGGTACATAGATGGGCAAAGAGCAAGAAATAAAATAGGAAATAAAATACGGACTTTTGTAACGATATTTGTGCGTCTCAAACGAGGCTTAAAATGAAGCATCTGGGAGTTGCACAAAATTCAAGAAAATAGTCTAATATGTCTAGGGCAGGTATGTGAATTTTGTTTGGAAATAACAGTTAGTGTAATGTCCTAAATAATTGTGTGAGGGACAGGTGCACAAAATAATAGGATATGTAAACAAAATAAATTTTTAAAAAGTTTGCAATAATTCTAATTAGCTAAAATAATCCTAAATTACTGAAATCTGGTCGAGGGAGTTTACAATCTACCCTCCTTAGAATATTTCGTCCTCGAAATAAAAACAGACATATAATGAGAATGAAAGATTGTTTTAAAATATTAGGACATACCCTGGTTTGGAAATAGATGGGGGAAACGCTGTCGAATATCCTCCTCTCGTTTTCAGGTTGATTCACCTGGTGCATGATGTCTCCATGCAACACGAACTAGAGGGATAGTCTGGCCTCGCAACACCTTCTCGCTATGATCTAGGATCTCTACAGGTTCCTCCTGGTACAATAGGCTTGGGCCGACGGTGATCTCTGAATGGTCCAGTACATAACTCGGGTCTGGAATGTACCTCCTTAGCTGAGATACGTGGAAGACGTCATGCACTCCTTCCAAGGTCTGAGGTAGGGCTAGTTTGTAGGCAACTTCTCCGATGCGTTCTAATACATCGAAGGGTCCAATGTACCTTGGACTCAGTTTTCCTCTTCCTCCAAATCTGATAGTACCTCGGGTGGGTGAGATCTTTAAGAACACGTGCTCTCCCACTTGGAACTCTAGAGGTCATCGATGTACGTTGGCCCAGTGCTTCTGTCTGTCTTGTGCAGCTCGTAGGTGTCCTTGTATCTTCTTTACTTTCTCCACCGTACGAACAACCAGTTCTGGTCCCAAGATCTGTCTTTCGCCAACATCGCTCCAGCATATTGGGGAATGACATTTCCTGCCATACAAAGCTTCAAAGGGAGCCATTTGAATGCTCGCTTGATAGCTATTATTGTAGGAAAACTCCACCAGGTGTAAATGATCTTCCCATGATCCGCTGAAACCAAGCATGCAGGCTCTCAGTATATCTTCTAGCGTCTGGATGGTGCGCTCTGATTGGCCATCTGTCTGCGGATGGTACGAGGTGCTGAACTTAAGGCAGGTACCAAGACTTTCTTGTATACTTCGCCAAAAGTAAGATGTAAACCTCGTATCCCTGTCAGATACTATGCTGACTGGTACTCCGTGCAGGCGCACTATCTCTTTCATGTACATGTCCGCCAAGACTTCGGTAGATTGTCCGACTCTGAAAGGTAGAAAATGAGCAGCCTTTGTGAGTCTATCTACGATTACCCATACAGTATTACGACCACTGGGACTTCTTGGGAAGCCCGTAACAAAGTCCATCGTAATGTGTTCCCATTTCCACTCGGGTATTTGGAGGGGTTGAAGTAGATCGGCAGATTTCTGATGTTCAGCCTTGACTTGCTGACACACCAGGCACTTTGCCACAAAGCGTGCTATCTCTCGCTTCATTCCATGCCACCAGTAGTATTGTCGCAGATCTTTGTACATCTTTGTGCCACCTGGATGTATAGAGTAAGTTGAGCTATGAGCTTCTGACATCATGTAAACACCCTAAATTTCAGAAATAAGATTTATATGATTTCCCGTATTTTGGTGTTCTTCTGGAATTTATGGCTAAGGTGATTAGGGTTAAATAATTTTAAGTGTGACTAAATGGAGTTAAAATATTCTGGAAATAGAAATTTATTGGGTAAAATGGAAAACCGGACGCATGGCATTTTTCGGTGAATTTATTGGACACCGGAGCAACGATTCGAGGACGAAAAGCTACTTGGATTGGGAACCAACCCGAACCGAACCAACCCGAACCAAACAAACCCGAAACCCGCGTGGAAACCCTAGCCCGCCGGAGTTCCTGTAGACCACCTATAAAACCTTCTCGGTTTTCGTGCCCAGCCTTGGAAATCATCCGCCGTCATCTTCCCCGATCGACCCTCTCCCTCCTCCGCCGCTCTCAGGCATCGACCATCCGCCGCGAGCAGAGTCCGACTCCCCCATCCCCGAGTCAGACCCTCCGCCCTCGGCCGTCAACCATCCCACGGCTCCACCGCACCCTCCTCCCTGCTCGAGACCCCGCCTGGAGACAGCCCCAACCCCGCCGGCGTAGCACCGAGCCGACCCTAGATGCCTCGACGACCTACCCGCGGCCGTCCCCGAGCGCCGCCGAGCCGCTGAGGACCGGAGTCGACCCCGCTGTCGACTGATTTCCCTCCGCGACCGACTCTACAGCAGTATCCGCGACTGTCCCCGAACGCCGCCGACCTCGCCGCTCCGCTGCCCTCCCCGAGACGAGTCCGACGAACCCCGCTGTCCCGAGTCAGACCCTAGGTCTGGACACAGCAACCCGACACGCGAGGACACGACCAGGACACAAATTGGACTCTCGGTCACGTGAAAAACAGAATTCACGGAGCCCCGTTCAGGTACCGTTTTCTCCCTCATCGTAACTCCGTTTTTAATTCCGTCGATTGTTATGCGTAGACTGTATAACCCTCTCGGTGCCCGTGCAACTCGCTCGGTGCATCGCGTCCTGTAGTGATCGTACACCGCGATCCAAAACAGGAAGAAGCAACGCCCTGTTTTACCTCGGAACTGAGTCCGCCCCGCCAATCGGGACGACTTGGTCGCACGCGGTCTTTACCAAACTGTGCGCGACGTTGATACGGTCGTGTAGGATTTCGCAGAAGTCGATTCGGAGGTGCGGGCACCCCGGAATCAACGCGTATCCGCCGACGACACTCCGTATCCGTCCTTTCTGAAACACGCTGTAACTTCGTGTACACACGTCGGATCGAGACGAAACTTGCGCCATCGGATCCGTAGTAATACGCTGGTCCTGTGAGCCAAGTTTGGTTCGATTCTGAGGACGTTGACAAAATTACGTATCGTGGGCCCCACAGGCTCCACTTGACGGGTGATTTTGTGATCGGCTCATCGGAATCCAATTCTGTAAGTTCCGTTGGGTTTGTATCATCGTTCCTGACTTGTAGACACTGAGTTTGCAGAATTTGGAGACCTTTGACCCTGACACGCTTTTCGGTGCAAAGTGGGCCCACCGGTGGAACCCGCTTTGGCCCGGAAATGACCTTTTTGCCCCTGTGTCCAAATTGGACGTAAGGACAGGCATTTCTAGCAGTTTGACATCTTCTGAGACTGTTGGTGATATTTATTACAGCTTTTGGAGTAGTTTCCACCGGATCCACAGATACCAGGACAGTTGTTGATATTCGGACATCAGGCAAGTGTACCTTGCCACTCTATGCAGCTTAGTTATTTATTTTCCTTGCTATATATATATTGCTGTGCATGCTCAACCTAGGACCGTGTGACGTACTTAGCGTCCGATTATCAGTCGGGTGCCGACACTGTACGCAGTGTTGGGTACGGTCATCTAGAGATGGACATTCGTGACACTTTATATTCTCATACTTGTCTTATCAAGTACCATATGACCCAGGACACTTGACACTATTCATGAGACAGGATTTTCCCGAGATATTCGTGGTGATTCTGTATAGGATACAGGACATGGACATTATACTATTAGATACTTTATGACTGGTTGCATTAGCTATGATCGCGCTTGACATGGGCATGAGACGTTGTGGTCATGATATGCGTGGTTACATTGGGTGGGGAGAGACACACAGGCTACAGGCTGTATTTATATATATCTTCTATTATTGAGAGGTCGTAGACTCTCATAGCAGAGCTAGACCCACTACCGGTTATTACCGCTACCGGCTCCCCGACACAGAGCTTGTAGTGGCTCAGCCTGAGACTAGTGATGCTCTCATTTGCATTTACACTTAGATGGTTACATATTTACCCTTTTGTTTCATTTAGTTATATATTGCTGCACTGCTTATCTGTATTTATTGGCATGAGCTTTCTTGTACCTTGCTATGTCCCCTGAGGACCTGGATCCGAATTTTTGTCCCCAGATTTTGCAGACGTGGTTTATCCCGAGGTCTACGGGACTGGAGCAGGAGCTGATCCAGGAGCTGTACCACCATCCGAGGACGAGGTCTTAGCTGAAGACTTCTCTTGAGCATCCTTATTTATGCTCAGCTTTTATTATTTATTTCAGTCTTTTATATTCTGGTCAGATGAACCATTGTACTAGATATTTATCGGATTGTTCCCCGAAGTACTTTGTGAGACTTGGAGATGATTTACATTCCTTATTTATTCTGTGGATCATGTTTATGTCTTGTGTGGATGAGATTAGTTGTACCATGATTGTCGTAGACTTGTTTTACAGCTTAAGTATGCCCTGATGGATCCTTTACAGTGAGTTGGTCCATCGGTGCGTACTGCTGGCCGTTGACACGCGTCTGGTCCCACGGTATTTTGGGACTGGGGCGTGACATGGTTTTTGTGGTGGCCCATACAGGTCTACGACTAAATAGTTCGGTTTCAACTTAGGGACCGGACCAGCCTGCCCTAAGGATAGTATAAATTATAGGATCTCATCCATCATTTAACCATTTGTTGAACTCTATATCGAACTCGAAATTTGTTACTTGAACTGCATCCTGTATTGATTCCTCTGAGCGTTCTCATAGTTTATCTTTTAATTTCAGAGCAATGGATTCCGGGAACAGAGATGATATCCCTTTGGAGACGCCACACGACGCTGTGGTTACTTATGGAGACGAGGTGACACCAGGGGATGGTGGACAAGCATCGCAGAGTGATCAAACCGGGCAGCCTAATCCAAGGTTCCGGAGAGATGATATTCCACCACCACCACAGTTCACTCCCCAGATGCCAGTATTCCCGTCAGGACAAGCCATGGACGAACAGCAAATGTTCCAGATGATGTATGCTATGATGCAAGCACAGCAGCAAGAGGCTCATCGACAGGAGGCCGAGTATCTGAGGACCAGCCTGGTATCCGCAATGGAGCAGGCAAATCCGGCAGCGAGGAGAACATCGACGGGATCTATCATCGATTTCCGTTATCTCAAGCCTCGCACGTTTTCCGGTAAAGAAGGGCCAACGGAAGTTCATGAGTGGCTCACCAACATTCAGCATCAGTTGGAAGCCGCTGAACTTCCAAGAGAGAAGTGGATGACTGCAGTCAGAATGCAGTTGACTGATAATGCGCATCACTGGTGGTTAGCAGAAGAAAGGAGGCTTGGACAGGACCGAGTCACATGGGAAGAGTTCTCCAGACTCTTCCAAGAGATGTACATTCCAGCCATTGCACGGTCAGAGCTCAGAGACAGGTTCAACCGCCTTATCCAAGGCAGCATGTCAGTAGAGGAATACAATGCGAAATTTATTCGCCTGAGCCACTTTGCCCCAACACTGATTTCAACGGAGGAAGAAAAAGCAGAGAAGTTCTTTGATGGCTTGAAGTTCGAGCTTCAGAAAGTGATTGGAACGGTAGCACCTACCTCTTATACCGATGTCCTTGCAGCAGCCCGACGCTTGGAGCGCGTCACCAGGAGGGAATCTAATTTGAAGAGGCCTATCACATCAGCACAATCCAGGCCAGCACATGGGGATTCAGCAAAGCGAGCCCAAAGGGGTATGCCAGATAGAGCGGCACAGAGAGACAGACCTCTTCCTACTTGTCACCACTGCGGCAAGGTAGGACACATTGAGAAGGAATGCCGGCGTAAATTGGGACTATGTTTGAGCTGCGGATCCAACCAGCACTTTTCCAGGGACTGTACTGAACGCCGGGACGGAGCACCAAGACTAGCATTACCTGCACCACGACCAGCTTATCCAGCAGCAGGAGGCCAGCAAACAGGAGTTGGTGGGGTCAGACCACCAGCCCCAGGAGGGAATCAGCAGAGACCACCACTGGCACCACAGGCAGCTCTATTTCAGCAGCAGCAGCAGCAGAGAGGTCCAGCTCAGGGACGAGGACAGGCTTTCCCATTAGCTGTTGAGGAGGAGGCTACAGCAGGCGAGGTCATCGCAGGTACTATTTTAGTAGCTTCATTACCAGCTGTAGCATTATTTGATTCTGGAGCATCGCATTCATTTATAGCAGCTAGCTTTGTAGCCACCCATAGAGTAGCTACCGCACCCCTTCCGAAGATGAAGAGGATTCTTACGGGAGGCGGTATTATTCCGGTTAGTGATGTCTGTAGATCATGTTCTGTAGTAGTTTGTGGCCGAGAAATGCGAGCTCAATTTCTGATATTTTCCATGCCGGATTATGATGTCGTACTTGGTATGGACTGGTTAAGTCAGTACCATGCGACTCTTGATTGCCGACTTGGGCGGGTTATATTTAGACCGCCAGGACATCCAGAATCCGAGTTTCTCCGCGGAGCAGTAGAGCAAGGAGTTCAGCCTACTCTTAGGGTATTATCTGTAGAAGAGGAGACAGGTTACCCAAGAGTCATATCAGAATTTGTGGATGTATTTCCTGATGATCTTCCAGGTTTACCGCCTGATCGGGAAATAGAATTCACAATAGACTTAACTCCAGGAGCAGAGCCAATCACTTCATCGGTTTATCGGCTAGCACCTAAGGAGTTAGTGGAGTTGAAGGAACAGGTAGATGATCTTTTGGAGAAGGGTTTCATTCGCCCCAGTGTTTCACCTTGGGGAGCACCCATCTTATTTGTGCCGAAGAAGGATGGAACAGTACGGTTGTGCATTGATTACAGGGCACTGAATGCCGTGACCATCAAGAACAGGTATCCCTTACCACGCATTGATGATCTATTCGATCAATTGAGTGGTGCAAGGGTATTCTCGAAGATTGACCTTAGATCCGGCTATCATCAGATCAAGGTAAGGAAGGAAGACATCCCGAAGACAGCTTTCAGGACGAAGTATGGGCATTATGAGTTCTTGGTGATGCCGTTTGGTTTAACCAATGCGCCAGCAGTGTTTATGAGTTTGATGAACAGAGTCTTTCATCAATTCTTGGATAAATTCGTAGTGGTATTCATTGATGACATTCTCATATATTCCAAGAGCCCTGAAGAGCACGAGGAGCATCTCAGAATCGTGTTAGAGACCTTGAGGCAAGAGAAGTTATATGCCAAGCTCAGTAAGTGTGAGTTCTGTATGGACAAAGTGCCTTTCTTGGGACACATCATATCAGGAGAAGGACTTTCAGTGGATCCAGAGAAAGTTGCGGCGATAGAGACTTGGCCTACACCTACATCAGTTGCAGAGGTAAGAAGTTTTCTCGGACTTGCGGGATATTACCGAAGGTGCGTAGAAAATTTCTCAAGGATTGCAGAACCAATGACAAAGCTAACACGAAAGGATCAGGAGTTTATATGGACAGAAGACTGCCAGAAGGCTTTTGAAGAACTAAAGAGAAGATTAACAACAGCACCTGTCTTGACTCTTCCTTCAGGGTCAGGAGGTTTTGTTGTTTACAGTGATGCATCCGGCAGTGGACTAGGATGTGTTTTGATGCAACATGGCAAGGTCATTGCTTATGCGTCGAGACAGTTGAAGGACCACGAGAAGAACTACCCCACGCATGATCTGGAGCTAGCAGCAGTGATATTTGCATTGAAGATATGGAGGCACTACCTTTATGGAGAGAGGGTAGAAATCTTTACTGACCACAAGAGCCTGAAGTATGTGTATACTCAGAAGGAGCTTAACATGAGACAGAGACGTTGGCTGGAACTGATGGTAGATTTTGACATCGATCTGCAGTATCATCCGGGAAAGGCGAATGTTGTTGCAGATGCACTCAGCAGGAAGCCTATGGCTTATTTCTTGACGATGCAGCCCGAGTTGTTGAAGGATTTACAGGAGCTACAGATAGAGGTTGTTTTACCAGGACAGAATGGATTGATGGCTAACCTTGAGATTCAGTCATCACTCGTGGAGAAGATTAAAGAAGCATTGCCCACCGATGCTAGATTCCGAAGACTCAAAGAAAGAACAGAAGCAGGTATTCAGACAGGACTTCGCATTCACGAAGACGGGACATTGAGATTTGGAAACCGCTTGTATGTTCCAAATGGAGAATTGAGACAGGAGTTAATGACTGAAGCGCATAGCTCTATGTACTCTGTTCACCCAGGAGGAACTAAGATGTACAGAGACTTGAGACAGTATTACTGGTGGCATGGAATGAAGAGAGAGATCGCGAGATTTGTGGCCAAATATTTAGTATGTCAACAAGTGAAGGCGGAGCATCAGAGAACTGCAGGTATGCTACAACCGCTCCCGATACCGGAATGGAAGTGGGAGCACATCACGATGGACTTTGTCACAGGATTTTCGAAGAGCCCCAGCGGAAGAGACGCAGTATGGGTGATAGTGGATCGACTCACTAAATCGGCACACTTCTTGCCATTTAGAGTTGGACAATCCACAGAGGTACTAGCCGACATGTATATGCGACAAATCGTCAAGTTACATGGAGTGCCTGTTAGTATCGTATCGGATCGGATCGAGATTCGAGATTTATATCTCATTTCTGGAGAAGCATGCAAGAGAGTCCGGGCACCAGACTCAAATTCAGCACGGCATACCACCCGCAGACAGATGGACAATCGGAGCGCACCATTCAGATCTTAGAGGACATGTTGAGATCATGTATGCTAGATTTCGGAGGATCTTGGAAAGATCATTTGCACTTAGTAGAGTTCTCCTACAATAACAGTTATCAGGCCAGCATCCAGATGGCACCATTTGAAGCTTTATACGGAAGGAAGTGCAGATCACCTGTGTGTTGGAGTGACGTTGGTGAACGTCAGATACTGGGTCCAGAATTGGTAACGCAGACAGTGGAGAAGGTAAAGCAGATACAGAATCATCTACGAGCAGCTCAGGACAGACAGAAACATTGGGCAGATACACACAGACGCCCCCTAGAGTTTAAGGAAGGAGATCATGTGTTCTTGAGGATTTCGCCCACTCGTGGTACTATCAGATTCGGGAGCAGAGGCAAGCTGAGCCCAAGGTATATTGGGCCATTTGACATTCTAGAGCGCGTTGGTGAGGTGGCTTATCGGCTTGCATTACCTCCATCCTTAGAGGGAGTGCATGACGTATTCCACGTCTCCCAGTTGAGAAGGTACGTGACCGACCCAAGTCACGTAGTCGATCATTCAGAGATCGCAGTAGGCCCGAGCTTGAGATATGAGGAACAACCAGTAGGCATCCTCGACGTCAGTGAGAAGACATTACGGGGCCAGACAATCAGACTGGTTCGTGTAGCATGGAAACATCATTCACCAGGCGAATCAACTTCGGAACGAGAAGATAATATGCGCCAGCGTTACCCCCACTTGTTCGAGGAGGCTGTTGTAAACTAGGCCACCTTGTAATTCCATAACTCTTTCTTTAGCAGCTTATTCTTTGATTGCGAGGACGCAATCCTTTTAAGGAGGGAAGATTGTAAACACCCTAAATTTCAGAAATAAGATTTATATGATTTCCCGTATTTTGGTGTTCTTCTGGAATTTATGGCTAAGGTGATTAGGGTTAAATAATTTTAAGTGTGACTAAATGGAGTTAAAATATTCTGGAAATAGAAATTTATTGGGTAAAATGGAAAACCGGACGCATGGCATTTTTCGGTGAATTTATTGGACACCGGAGCAACGATTCGAGGACGAAAAGCTACTTGGATTGGGAACCAACCCGAACCGAACCAACCCGAACCAAACAAACCCGAAACCCGCGTGAAAACCCTAGCCCGCCGGAGTTCCTGTAGACCACCTATAAAACCTTCTCGGTTTTCGTGCCCAGCCTTGGAAATCATCCGCCGTCATCTTCCCCGATCGACCCTCTCCCTCCTCCGCCGCTCTCAGGCATCGACCATCCGCCGCGAGCAGAGTCCGACTCCCCCATCCCCGAGTCAGACCCTCCGCCCTCGGCCGTCAACCATCCCACGGCTCCACCGCACCCTCCTCCCTGCTCGAGACCCCGCCTGGAGACAGCCCCAACCCCGCCGGCGTAGCACCGAGCCGACCCTAGACACCTCGACGACCTACCCGCGGCCGTCCCCGAGTGCCGCCGAGCCGCTGAGGACCGGAGTCGACCCCGCTGTCGACTGATTTCCCTCCGCGACCGACTCTACAGCAGTATCCGCGACTGTCCCCGAACGCCGCCGACCTCGCCGCTCCGCTGCCCTCCCCGAGCCGAGTCCGACGAACCCCGCTGTCCCGAGTCAGACCCTAGGTCTGGACACAGCAACCCGACACGCGAGGACACGACCAGGACACAAATTGGACTCTCGGTCACGTGAAAAACAGAATTCACGGAGCCCCGTTCAGGTACCGTTTTCTCCCTCATCGTAACTCCGTTTTTAATTCCGTCGATTGCTATGCGTAGACTGTATAACCCTCTCGGTGCCCGTGCAACTCGCTCGGTGCATCGCGTCCTGTAGTGATCGTACACCGCGATCCAAAACAAGAAGAAGCAACGCCCTGTTTCACCTCGGAACTGAGTCCGCCCCGCCAATCGGGACGACTTGGTCGCACGCGGTCTTTACCAAACTGTGCGCGACGTTGATACGGTCGTGTAGGATTTCGCAGAAGTCGATTCGGAGGTGCGGGCACCCCGGAATCAACGCGTATCCGCCGACGACACTCCGTATCCGTCCTTTCTGAAACACGCTGTAACTTCGTGTACACACGTCGGATCGAGACGAAACTTGCGCCATCGGATCCGTAGTAATACGCTGGTCCTGTGAGCCAAGTTTGGTTCGATTCTGAGGACGTTGACAAAATCACGTATCGTGGGCCCCACAGGCTCCACTTGACGGGTGATTTTGTGATCGGCTCATCGGAATCCAATTCTGGAAGTTCCGTTGGGTTTGTATCATCGTTCCTGACTTGTAGACACTAAATTTGCGGAATTTGGAGACCTTTGACCCTGACACGCTTTTCGGTGCAAAGTGGGCCCACCGGTGGAACCCGCTTTGGCCCGGAAATGACCTTTTTGCCCCTGTGTCCAAATTGGACGTAAGGACAGGCATTTCTAGCAGTTTGACATCTTCTGAGACTGTTGGTGATATTTATTACAGTTTTTGGAGTAGTTTCCACCGGATCCACAGATACCAGGACAGTTGTTGATATTCGGACATCAGGCAAGTGTACCTTGCCACTCTATGCAGCTTAGTTATTTATTTTCCTTGCTATATATATATTGCTGTGCATGCTCAACCTAGGACCGTGTGACGTACTTAGCGTCCGATTATCAGTCGGGTGCCGACACTGTACGCAGTGTTGGGTACGGTCATCTAGAGATGGACATTCGTGACACTTTATATTCTCATACTTGTCTTATCAAGTACCATATGACCCAGGACACTTGACACTATTCATGAGACAGGATTTTCCCGAGATATTCGTGGTGATTCTGTATAGGATACAGGACATGGACATTATACTATTAGATACTTTATGACTGGTTGCATTAGCTATGATCGCGCTTGACATGGGCATGAGACGTTGTGGTCATGATATGCGTGGTTACATTGGGTGGGGAGAGACACACAGGCTACAGGCTGTATTTATATATATCTTCTATTATTGAGAGGTCGTAGACTCTCGTAGCAGAGCTAGACCCACTACCGGTTATTACCGCTACCGGCTCCCCGACACAGAGCTTGTAGTGGCTCAGCCTGAGACTAGTGATGCTCTCATTTGCATTTACACTTAGATGGTTACATATTTACCCTTTTGTTTCATTTAGTTATATATTGCTGCACTGCTTATCTGTATTTATTGGCATGAGCTTTCTTGTACCTTGCTATGTCCTCTGAGGACCTGGATCCGGATTTTTGTCCCCAGATTTTGCAGACGTGGTTTATCCCGAGGTCTACGGGACTGGAGCAGGAGCTGATCCAGGAGCTGTACCACCATCCGAGGACGAGGTCTTAGCTGAAGACTTCTCTTGAGCATCCTTATTTATGCTCAGCTTTTATTATTTATTTCAGTCTTTTATATTCTGGTCAGATGAACCATTGTACTAGATATTTATCGGATTGTTCCCCGAAGTACTTTGTGAGACTTGGAGATGATTTACATTCCTTATTTATTCTGTGGATCATGTTTATGTCTTGTGTGGATGAGATTAGTTGTACCATGATTGTCGTAGACTTGTTTTACAGCTTAAGTATGCCCTGATGGATCCTTTACAGTGAGTTGGTCCATCGGTGCGTACTGCTGGCCGTTGACACGCGTCTGGTCCCACGGTATTTTGGGACTGGGGCGTGACACATCAGCTCCTCACGAAGTTCTCCATTTGGAACATAAAGACGATCACCATATCTTAGAGTCCCATCTTCGTGTATGCGACATCCTGTTTGGATTCCAGCCTCTGTTCTTTGGCGAAGCCTCTGAAATCTTGCATCTGCTGGTAGAGCAGCTTTGATTCTTTCGACCAAGGTTGATTGTAGCTGGTAGTTTGATAGTTGGCCGTCAATCCCTGGCATAATGACCTCTATTCCCAACTTTTCTAGATCTCTCAGTAGACCTGGTTGGGTGATCATAAAGAATGCCGAGGGTCTTCTGCTTAGTGCATCAGCTACTACATTTGCCTTCCCAGGATGGTACTGCAGATCGATCTCGAAATCCGTCATCACTTCGAGCCATCGTCTTTGTCTCAGATTTAAGTCTTTCTGAATGTAGACATATTTCAGGCTCTTGTGATCGGTAAAAATCTCCACTCGTTCGCCGTATAGATAATGTCTCCATAGCTTCAGGGCGAAGATGACTGCGGCAAGCTCCAAGTCGTGAGTAGGGTAATTCTTCTCATGAGTCCTCAGTTGTCTTGAGGCATATGCTACAACCTTCCCATGTTGCATTAAGACACAACCCAATCCTTTTCCGGATGCATCGCTATAGATTACGAAACCTCCGGATCCAGATGGTATAGTCAAGATGGGGGCAGTAGTCAGACGCTTTTTCAATTCATCGAAAGCTGTCTGGCATTCCTCAGACCAAACGAACTCCTGCTCCTTGCGGGTAAGACGGGTAATCGGCTCCGCGATTCTTGCAAAGTTTTCTACGAACCTTCGGTAATATCCGGCAAGTCCTAGAAAGTTTCTCACCTCCGAGACATTTGTGGGGGTTGGCCATGTCTCTACAGATAAGATCTTTGCTGGGTCCACCGAAATGCCTTCTCCTGTGATCACGTGTCCAAGGAAAGTGACACGATCAAGGAAAAACTCGCACTTGCTCAGCTTAGCATAAAGGCTCTCATGTCTCAGCGTCTCTAGTACCAGTCTCAAGTGCTCTTCGTGCTCCTCGTGGCTCTTTGAATACACCAAGATGTCATCGATGAAGACTACCACAAACTGGTCCAGATATTGGTGGAAGACTCTGTTCATCAGGTTCATGAATACGGTAGGTGCATTAGTCAGTCCAAAAGGCATCACCAGGAACTCGTAATGACCATAGCGAGTCCTGAATGCTGTCTTTGGAATGTCTTCTCTCTGTACTTTGACCTGATGATAGCCTGATCTCAAGTCTATTTTTAAGAATACCACAGCTCCTGTCAGTTGATCGAACAGGTCATCAATCCGCGGCAAGGGGTACTTGTTTTTTATTGTTAAAGCGTTGAGGACTCTGTAATCAATACACATCCGATATGTTCCGTCCTTCTTGGGTACAAACAATACTGGTGCTCCCCAGGGTGATGCACTAGGACGAACAAATCCCTTGATTTGCAATTCTTTAAGTTGCAGCTTCAGCTCGTCAAGCTCCTTCTTTGCCAGCCGGTACACATTTGAGGATACCGGTGCAGCTCCGGGTATCAGCTCAATAGTGAACTCTACTTCTCTGTCAGGCGATAGGCCTGGCAATTCCTCCGGGAATACGTCCTCGAACTCTGCAACGAGTGCTGGGGGTGCTATCTCCATCGTCATGTAAGCTCTAGGAGTCTGGCCTACTCCTTGCTCGATGGTACCTCGTACGTATTCGAACTCCGGGTGGCCAGGGGGTCTAAAGGTGACACTACCTTTTCGGTAGTCTAGGATAGCATTATTCTGGATTAACCAGTCCATGCCTAAGACGACGTCGAAATTTGGCATTAGGAGTACCAAAAATCGCGCTCTTAGCTCTCTACTACAAATGACTATCGAGCAGGTTTCAATAATGTTGGTAACTGGAACAATACCTCCACTAGTAAGAATTTTCCAGCACTTAGGTAGTGGGGAAGTGGCTAGCTTGTGCATGGTTACGAAACTACTAGATATAAAGGACAGGATAGCGCCAGAATCAAATAGTGCAATTGCAGGTAAAGATGCAACTAAAATGGTACCTGTGATGGTTTCACCTTCGGGTTCTTCGGCAACTGCAGCTAAGGCAAAGGCCTGCCAATGCCTTTGTCCTCCAGATTGCTGTCTGGCTTTGAATTGGCTCTCCTGGGTGGCCAGGGGTGCTTCCTTCTGATATCCTCCAAATATGGAGGGTAGCATCTTTTGGGCTGGTGCTCCTGACTTTTGCCCGTTTTGAGGCACTGTATTTTTGCGTTGTGGACAGTCCCTTACCATATGTTGGCTAGCTCCACATACTAGGCATAGTCCTAGCTTCTTTCTGCAGTCATTGGCAAAATGCCCTTTCTTGCCACAAAAGTGACAAGTCGGGAGCTCCTTCTTCTGGTAGGGTCCCGTCGTCTGATGTGTCTGGTTTTGTGGACGACGGATGGGTCCTCCTGCTCCTTGCTAGTTTTTGGCCGGGATGGTTGGATTTGGGCGTCTTGCTCCTCGGCCAATTGCTTCTTGCACCCTTGCTTCTGTAAGAACCTCCTCGTAGGAGATCCTTGACTATGTTGTTGTATACCTCTGGAGCTCGTAGGCGAGGCCGCGGTGGAATCTTTTGGCCTTCTCTAGTTCGTTTGGTATCAAGATGGTACCGAAACGACTCCGTCTGCTGAACTCTGCGTCGTAGGCGTCAACAGTCATATTTCCCTGTTCCAAGTGCAGGAACTGGGAGTACAAGGCATCTCGGACGGTTGCTGGAAAGTATTTGGCGTTGAAGTGCTCCAAGAATTGTTCCCAAGTCTGGTCTTTGCCGACGCTACGCTCGATAGATTCCCACCAGTGATGGGCGTTGCCTAAGAGTTGAGCTCTTACGGCAGTCATCCACAGGTCGGGGGTAAGTTGCGAGCCTTCTAGCAACATTTCCGTATTGGAGATCCAGTCGGAGATCTCCTCTGGGGTTTTGCTGCCTTTAAAGTTTCTTGGGCTCATTTGGCGGAAGCCTCTGACTGTGCCCACTGGTTGGACAGGTGCTGGTGCCGGGGCAGTGCTTCTCTCCAAAGCCGTCATCAAAGTCTGTCTCAAGGCCTCAGTCTGTTGCCACTGAGATTGCCTCAAGGCCTCAGTCTGTTGCCATTGAGTTTGCAACATAGCTTGGAGGAACTGAAACATTTGAGGTTGACCCTCAAGCTGGGGCATCAAGGCAGGAAGGGCTGGAGGTGGAGGCAAAGGTGTCTCCGCCTGGGGTGTTGATATTTGCCCTTCATGCTGGGCTGGTGTTCCTGTCTGGGAAGGATTCTGGGGAAGGTATGGAGTCGTGGGGTAGACCAGCATCCTTCTCGGGGATGGGTCTCTCGGGGTTCCTTGGACATCGAGCGAGGGGTCTGTCGCTTGGTCAGCCCCATCAATTGCATGTCCACCGGGTATGTCCATATTTCTGAAAAAAATAAAATAATTAGAAAAGCACAAGGAAATAATAATTTATAGTCAAGCAGGATGCTAAATTTTGATGAAGTCAGTGTGGATGAGACCTAGTATTTCTATCCTATGGCAGGCTTGCTGGGCATGTCATCATACTATTGCAATAAACTGGACCTGCATGGGCCACCACTAAAACCATGTCACGCCCCAGTCCCAAAATGTAAGGAACTAGGCCACGTGGCATTGGCCAGCTGACACGTCACCACGGGTTTTAATCCAAATTATTGGACCCAAAGGAACGTGCTATGCTGTCCTAGAATACTACAAGTCTAATATAGGTAATCTATCTCATCCACAACAAATATCAGGAAATAGTGCTGTTTATATATAATGCCAAGTCTGAAATTGTCATAGTACATAACTTGTGGGAGCAACCCACTACAAAAGATAATAAAAGCGGAAAATAAGATAGACTAAAGTAACGTCTATCGAGGGAACAGCTCCATCTCCAGGTGAACCATCTACTAGGATCAGGTAGATTCTGATGGTGTCTCCTCCAGTTCTTCCTCCGTGGCATGCCTGGTCTCCTGTCCTGGACCATACACCGTGGGGTAGTAGACCTCGTCTAAATCTGAAAGGGAACCAGGTCCTCAGTGGGACATAACAAGATACAGGAAAAATAGCATGCCATGTATGTAAATACTGAATAAATAAATACAAGGTGCTAACCAATCTAAGTGAATGCAAGTAAAGACCTGGTAGTATGCATGGGAATGTGTTGGCTAGACATATGCTGACTTAATTCACCAGTCGTAGTGACTAGCTAGTATATGTGTCATATGCCCCCTAACTCAAGGGCACTCTGCAATCGACCATCTCCGAGGAGCATGGTACGAAGGATAAAAAAAACATACAAGGAGGGGGGTGTCCCATACGTCTACTAGTTATCTTTTCCGCCCAATGTAACTATATGCCAAGTCATAAATTAATGATTTTTATGCTAAGCCGTGATGCTTGTCACACGTACTGGTAGCTAGCCAAATATGCAGCTCGCATCCCAATATGTATTGCAACCATATTGCGTGTTCCCGTGACAGGGTCTAGGAGAATATCAGTATACCCTCACAGTTGTTGGTAAGTCTGTAAAGACTAAGTTAATTACACTACGTGTACCCGAGGCAATCTCAGGTACTTACAGTTATATGGAATTCAGGAGAAAGGAAAATAGCATATAACCATATTTGAATTTAAACAGTAAACATGGCAAGGTATACTTGCCTACTCCCTGATAGTGTTGAAAACTTGATCTCATAGTCAAGTTTGAGGGTGCTTGTGACAGGGGGTCACTGGCTGTGCTGGAGATATTTTCTGTTAAAACATACAGGGTTCGTGAATATCATGGGTATAATGTAACAATATATATATACTTATATAAATATATACATATAAGACAATAAATATATAATATAGAGTACACACATATATATATAGAGTATATATATACATATAGCTATAGTATATATAGTAGTATATATATTTATATAGTATAATAAAGAAAAGAAGTTGCAAGAAATGGAATTACATATATCTATATACTGTATATCCAGTATATATTAGATATAAAATATAAATATATGTATATATAATACATATATAATATATATATATATATATATATATATATATATATATATATATATATATATATATATATATATATATATATATATATATATATATATATATATATATAGTTAAATGAAAAAGACAGTGCAGAATGTAAATGTATATATATAATATACTGTATTATCCAGTATAATATTATATAATATATATTATATATAGATAATATATATATAGATATATATATATATATATATATATATTTATATATATATATATATATATATATATATATATATATATATATATATAAAGAAATGACAGGTGCAGAATGTAAATATACATATATATATATATATATGCTGTATTATCCAGCTCTATATTATATAGTATATATTATATATATATATATATATATATATATATATATATATATATATATATATATATATATATATATATATATATATATATATATATAAATTGAAAGACAGTGCAGGAAATAAATATATATGTAAATACTGTATTATCCAGTATATATTATATAGTATATATATTATATATATAGTAGTGTATATATAACACTGATTATGTATATAATATATATACTCATATATAATATCATATATGTATATATACATATAAGTAAAGGAAATAATTGCATATAATTAAAAAAATGCATAGTATATATATACATATTATATATATACTTATATATATATATTATACAATATATAATATACATATAGATATATACATAATATACATATATAAATATATATATATATATATATATATATATATATATATATATATATATATATATATATATATATATATATATATATATATATAATTATACAGTATAGATATACATATATACATACATATATAATAATAATATATACAGTATAAATATACTGTATTTATACAGTATTTTTAATAATATAATATATATATATTATAATATATATACAAATATATATATAAATATACATATATATACATATATATATATACATATATATATACATACATACATACATATACTTAAATATACGTATATACGTATAGAGAGGGTGGGGGGGGGGTATACCTACTGACAGGGGGGACCCAAGCGTCATCGCCGGCGGGAGGACGGCGGCTGAGGTGGCGGTGGCTGGCCGGAGGAGCGGCAGCAGCAACGGTTGCTGCCAGCAACAGCAGCAGCAGCAGCTTGCAGCAGCTGTGGCGGCGGCTACGGCGGAGGAGGCGGCGGTGCAGGGTGGAGGTTCGACGGAGGAGAGGGTGGCGGTGAGGTTGGTAGTGGTGGTGGGGGTCTACGGTGGCGGTGGTGGTGGCTGGAGGTGTTCGGAGGGGAGGGGACAGCTGTTAGGGTTAGGGGTGTGGCGGAGCTGCGGGGGTGAGAGCGGCCGGAGGGGAGGTCGTGGGGCGGTGAGAGGGTGGTGGTCTGGTAGAGGAGGTCGGGGCGAGTCGAGTGGTGGTGGTGGTGGTGGTGCACGGTGGCCGGAGACGGTGGTGGAGGTGGTTCGGGTGGTGGGGTAGTTGCTGTGTGCAGGGGGGTTCGGGTTTGTGGCAGCTGCCCACGGCGGAGTAGGCTGCCGGAGGTGGTGGGGCTTGGTCGGAGGGAAGGTGGGGAGGTGGCGAGGGCTTCGCCGGAGTGGGGTGGCCGGTTGTGGCTGAGGGTGGTGGCTGTGAGGGTTGCAAGGGGGAGGGGTCAGGTTTAAATAGGTTTTAGGGGAGTGGCAGTTTGGTAAATAGGTGGAAGTTTAGGGGCTTTTAGGTAATTTTGGGTTTTGGTATATTTTTCTGATATTTTTCAGATATTCTGTGGGTCCCACATGACACGTGGACGGTCCATATTCACCAGCCAATAGGGAGGTGACACCTCACAGGGAATTTTACAAAAAAACCCCTGAAATTCCCTAAATTGCAAATAGGTCCTAAAATTGGTATTTTGCGTAATTACGCAATTTGTCTGATAAAATACCCTGTTCCCAGAAAATACTAAAATGCTCAGAATTGAGAGGGAAAAGCTGTGGGAGGGTCCTGAGGGGGTGGGGGGTGAGTCTGGGCAGGGGCAGGGCCTGGTTTCTTGGTGATACGGGTCATCGTATTTATTATTTAATAAATACTGCGCATGGTGTTCTCTAATTATTTAGAGGCAGGTAAGGCCATAATTTTATTACGGTGTCAATATACTAATTGTAGTATATTCAAAATAAAATATTATCGTATTTTTGTTTGGGTAAAACATGTGAATGTTGGTCCTCAAATCTCTAGGGGTACATAGATGGGCAAAGAGCAAGAAATAAAATAGGAAATAAAATACGGACTTTTGTAACGATATTTGTGCGTCTCAAACGAGGCTTGAAATGAAGCATCTGGGAGTTGCACAAAATTCAAGAAAATAGTCTAACATGTCTAGGGCAGGTATGTGAATTTTGTTTGGAAATAACAGTTAGTGTAATATCCTAAATAATTGTGTGAGGGACTAGTGCACAAAATAATAGGATATGTAAACAAAATAAATTTTTAAAAAGTTTGCAATAATTCTAATTAGCTAAAATAATCCTAAATTACTGAAATCTGGTCGAGGGAGTTTATATGTGTGAACATGAAGTACACGATAATCAATACCCGATACACAAGATAAAATACATTTGAAGGAGTATCCGCTGAATACGGTAGGGGATAACATCCCATGACATGATCCATTTAGTACCAGTCCGTGTAGCCACTGTATCAAAATCAAGTAAAAACTTCTAGAACATGTTATATATACACTATCATGACTGAAAACTAACAGAGAGATGTACTCGCCTTGGATCATGAGCAAAAGGTGTCTCTCGATGCCCAAGCTGGTATCAAACAATCCTATTTAAGAAATATTATGTTAAATGGTATAATAAATGATAATTGAGTTAAACAATGCACTAATATGCTTTCTAGGTCGATGCTAGATTCACTTCTAAGGTTTTAGGCTCATATAAGCTAATAGCTAGTTACTATAAGCCAATACTAGCTATCTTAGCTAATAACACTAATGTCTATAAATTAAGATACTCTATATATCTATATATACTAACTAATACTTATATCCTAACTGACATTCACTGTAATTAACTGATCATCCTAACTTACTAACTGCCACTCAAGTCTAACACTAACAACTAGTTACTAATACATATCAAAACTCAATGTTAAACTCTAATACACTAACCGATATCTCAGTTATTGACTGATACTAATTGCTAACCAATACACTATTGATATATTTCTAACATACATTAATTATTACTACTCTAGCTAATATCTGACACCTACTTACAAATTGGTACTAACGTCTAACTTAGCTAACTAGTTACCAACTATATGCTAACTGATAATTTTAACTGCTAACTAGTGACTGATACTAATATTAACTCATTTAACTGATACACTAACATAACAAACTAACTATTAGCTAACACTAAAAACCACTAGCACTAACACCTACTGCTGATACTCCAAGTATCAGTCAATGATACACACAGTCCATTACCCTTTCCTTCATTACTTAACTAATGATACTGCCCTTCTTTAATGTTCTCATACCATCAAATATGATACACTCATTGGGGATGGCTTCTACTGCTGTATTACCTTATTGTTCACAAACATTGCATATAAATACTGCTACTGCTGTTACCTGCTCTTCTTCTATCTGCAATAAATTACAGTGCACCCATCCCCATATGTACAACAAACACATTGCTGTGGCCACTGCTTATCTTATCCCCTTAACCTGATATATACTAACTTAGCATACAAAATCTGATACTGCACTTGACCTGAAAACGAACTCACCACTGACATCCATCTTAACATATCTATACATGCTAACACATATTGTAACAGCACCCTAAATTTTACCATCAACCCCCCTCTTACTGACCTGTGTCTACTGCCAATCACCACGCTTGCTGTTCACAGCAAGTTCCTTCTCAACTGTCAGATCCACCACTGCACCAAATAATACCAATACACACAATCCTGTACAATACAAACTTGATAATATATCCACACACACACACACACACACACACACACTCACACACAGAGCTCACCTATACACAACAAGTAACACACACACACCCAGGTATCACCTGATCCTACACATCCCCATACACCACTCAAAAAGAACACACTATAGACTCATAAATATATATATATATATATATATATATATATATATATATATATATATATATATATATATATATATATCACACACAAGGACCATTATATCAAACACTTTGAGTGCGTAGTTGTAGTACTCATGATACGTACCCAACTCAAGTGTCAAAAACCCTAATTCCCTACAATTAGCATATATACATATATAATACATCATAACACAACTAAAGTAACTTGCTACAATGAGAATTGAGGAGTAATTACACAAAACACCCAAATTAGAGCTCCGTAACCAACCGTATCACACGGTATCATGATACGGCCTACTCGTGTCCAATTATGGTCACGTAACTAGACTTACAATACCAAAATAAATCTAATTAGGTCCTCTAAATCTAATGACAAATACTTTATGTGCCAATCTCGGATTTTCCCTAAAATTAACACAAAACTCTATGTAAAAGTCTCCAAATGGGTCAAATGAAGCCCAAGCTTCTCATCATGGGTAGCCCTAATGCATGGGTGGATTCTGAATGACTAATTACTCTAATTAGATACAATTACAAGGGTTAATATTAGATTTTATCTATTGAGAGATGGATTCCCAATACAAAGTCAAGGAAACTCCAAATGTCACAGATCCAAAGCTCCCTTCTCCAATGCTCTTGCTCAATACTTGCTCCTAGTCTCCTTGGTGATTAGAATGAGAGCAATTTGAGTGGGATTGGATGAAAAAATCGGTGGGGAAAAGAACTATTTGGGGAAGAACTAAATTAGGAAAGAAATAGAGGAGAGAGAAGGAGGACCTCATATTAGTGTCGGCCACCCCCTTTCCCTTTCTCCAAGCAATGTACAATACCTAGAATGCCCCTTGGGGTTTTCATAGAGAAATAATTAAGGGTGGAAGCATCTGTCCCTAATAATGGTTAAGCCTAATCCTCTAATTAGAGCACAAAGTTAACTAAAGGGTCTATTTGGGCTAGTCTAAAATAATTAATAAGTTGCAATGTCAAGTTGGTTGGGTCCACTAGGGTCATAACTAATTAAATATTCCACCTACTAACCATAACCACATAGTTACATATAATATATATAATATGCACATTTAATTAAATAAATAACATAATTATTTATGAAAAATATAAATGACCAAAATATTCATATTCTAGAAATGTGGTAGTGACAAGTCTACCCTCCTTAGAAAAATTTTGTTCTCAAAATTTAAGGAAGGAACTAACTACAACAAGCAATCAATCAAGGAAGAATTATACCTCACGGTTGAAATAGATAGGTGTACCGCTCGCGCATCTCGGCTTTCCTCTCCCAAGTAGACTCTCCCGGAGAGTGATGCCTCCATGCGACGTATATCAAAGGAATCGTTTGTTCCACTGCACCTTCTCCCTGCGATCCAGATCTCCACGAGATGCTCTGGATAACCGAGAGTAGGACCCAGCTTGATCTTCAAGTGATTCAATACATGGCTAGGATCTGCTATATATTGTCTCAGCTATGACACGTGAAAGACATTGTGCACTCCCTCTAGTACAGGTGGCAAGTCTAGTCTGTAGGCCACTGCATCGACCCTCTCAAGAATACCAAAGGGTCTGATGTACCGTGGACTAAGCTTTCCTCCTCCACCAAAGAAAATGGTGCAACGTGTCGGAAAAATCCTCAAGAACACCAGATCGTCCACCTAGCATAAAATACATCCTTAGTACTCTATCTAAAACAAGCAATACTCTATCTAAAACAAGCAATCACAAGCAATCCAAAACAAAACCTATATCTCAAACTCCAAAGGTCTCCGGTGGCTATCGGCCCAATGCCGCTGTCTGTCCTGCGCCACTCAAAGTCTATCTCTAATAAGCATCACCTTCTCAGCTGCATCCACGACCATCTTCAATCCTAATAAGGCTCTCTCTCCAACATCATCCCAAGATAATGGAGTATGGCATCTCCGTCCATACAGTGCCTCAAATGGTAACATCGCGATGCTGGCCTGGTAGCTGTTGTTATAAGAAAACTTTAACAGGTGATGGTGATCCTCCCAAGAGCCTCTAAAATCTAAAACACAAGTTCATAGCATATCCTCAAAGTCTGGATAGTCCTCTCTGACTGTCCATCTATCTGAGGGTGGTATGCGGTACTAAACTTGAGCTGGGTGCCCAAGCTAGCCTGCAAACTGCTCCAGAAGTGGGATATGAAGCGACTATCCCAATCCGAGACTATGCTCACAAAAACTCTATGTAATCTGACTATCTTCCGTACATACATCTCTGCGAGCTTCTCCGTACCCACTTTGAATGGCAAGAAGTGGGCCAATTTGGTCAACCTGTCTACGATAACCCAAATTGCGTCTTTTCCTCCTGGAGAACGTAGAAGCCCCAAAACAAAATCCATCGTCATATTCTCCCACTTTCACTCTGGAATGGGTAAAGACTGAAGTAATCCACCTGGCCTCTGCCTCTCCGTCTTTACTTGCTGACATACCAAGCATCTGGATACGAAGCTCGCCACCTCCCGCTTTATACCATACCACCAAACATTCTTCCTCATGTCTCTATACATCTTGTTGGCACCTAGATACATAGAGTACTGAGATCGATGTGCCTCATGAAGAACCTTCTCGCACAACGCTCCACTCGGCACACATAATCTGGTATAGTGCCGCAATGATCCATCCTCTACAATACTGAAATCCTCTGCCAATCCCATTCGAACCTGCGCTCTAATGCTCCTCAGAGACTCATCCTCGAACCGTGTGCCTCTGATCCGGTCTATCAACTCTTACTGTACCTGAAGTCCCCACATTTGTATCACAACTCCAGGAACAAGCACCTCAATACCCAAGCTATCAAGATTGGCCAATAAATTTATGTCCCTCGTCAAATATATAGCCACTGGATACCTACTCAAGGCATCAACGACTACGTTGACCTTCCCTGGATGGTACTGAAAAAAATGTCGAAGTCCTTCATCAACTCCAACCCTCGCTGTTGCCTCATGTTGAGCTCTTTCTGTGCAAACACATACTTCAAGATCTTGTGGTCTATAAAGATCTCCACACGCTCTCCGTACAAGTAGTGTTTCCATAAATTTAGAGCAAAAATGACTGCTGCCAACTCCAAGTCATGGGTATGGTAATTCTTCTCATGCGGACATAATTGTCTGAAAGCATAGGCAATCACCTTCCTATTCTACTGCAACACACATCTCAAACCCTTACCCAAAGCATCACTTTATATAGAAAATCCTCATATCCCCGAGGGCAACGTCAACACGGGAGCTATAGTCAACCTCTTCTTCAGCTCCTTAGAGATGGCCTGACACTCCTCAGTCCAGACAAACTCTACGTCCTTCCTGGTCAGCCTAGTCACTGGCTCTGCAATCTTGGAAAAATTATGAACAAATCTCCGATAATAGTCCGTCAATCCAAGTGTCATGCCCCAGCCCCAAAATACGTAGGACTAGGAATACGTAAGCATGTCAGCCGTATGTATATGACAACTCCAATATATGGATACCATAATACACACGTACGCTGTAATATGAATATTAATTCATATGTGGTATATATATTGTCACAAGTCACAGAAATACTAATCTTATCCACACAACGAGTCATAGAAAAAAAATAACTAAACTAGAATAATGAGTCATAATCCAAAAATGATAGTCGGGTGGAGACAAATCCACTACCAAAGACTATATCCATACTAAAATAAGAGAGGAGGGTAAATCTCCAATATAAAATAAGATGATGATATAAGTGTATCAGCTAAGAGATCCATCGCTAGAGATAATCATAGATGCTCAGAAGGTAAGACCTCCTCGGCAGAAAATAATGCGTCAGGTCCTGGCCCGTACTCCTGCGGATACTCTTGATCGTCTATACCTGACAAGGGACCAGGTCTTCAGAGGGACGTAACAAGATACATAGAAGCATGCCAATTGAATACAGTAAAATATGCATAATAAATAGAAAATATATAAGTATGTTGTACAAGATAATCTATATGAATGCATAATGAGGACAACTTTTCGACGTATGGGCATGGGTGAGAGAAGGGGTTCATGTTCTGGGGAAGATTAGGGAAAGGGTCTGGGGTTTGTTAGTTAGGGATGAGGTTAAGGGGTTTTAGTTATTAGGATTTATATTTAGTTTAAGGTTTAGTTTATATTTTATTTTATTTTATTTTATTTTATTTTATTTTATTTTATTTTATTTTATTTTATTTTATTTTTATTTTTGTTTTTGTTTTTATTTTTTATTTTTTATTTTATTTTCTTATTACTATTTCTAATACTATTATTATTATTACTATTATTGCTATTATTATTATTATTAACTATATATATATTAACATATATATATTTGCATTCATAGATGATATTAAAAATTCCAAAAATAATATTTGCACAAAAAATAAATTCTAGAAAATTACTTTGTAAAGTTTTAACAAAATACCACACTCAAAATATTTTATGTAATATTTTGTAATTAATAATTAGATATTTATTTAGTTATATAAATCAAATAATTATATCATCTAATTAACTAAGTAATTAATTAAATAATTATCCATAAAATATGTAATAGTAAATAATATGCACATCTATAAAAAGGAAAATGCCTAACTTGGCACAGGAAATTATGGGATGCTAATTATAGGAAGTTGGGGTTAAAAAATAACCACAAATAAATTATATATATATATATATATATATATATATATATATATATATATATATATAATCTAAATATTTAACACAAAATCTATGGTCGTTACCCTAATGTCATACTAACACCAAGGGATCAAATTTTTGTGCCACAAAAAGGTCCTACAGGTAGTGTCTCTTGTATATGCTACTTCCTACGAAGGGCGATACAGATTTTGGGGCCATCCTATATCATTAATGTCCAAACCACGGTGAAATATCCTAATAAAATTATTGGATTTTAATTATTTCTAAAATAATTACAAGAAATACAAAATACACACAAAATACATATTTTTGGGTGATGGGGTTTATACCAAGAAATCTCCTTATCTCTACCACTGAACTCGGGGTAGACCACAAATCAACTGCTGGTATCTTCTTCGGGTCTACTGAGATCCCGTCTCTTGTAATCACATGCCCGAAGAATTCAACCTTATAAAGGAAGAACTCACACTTTGAAAGGTTGCCATATAGCTTCTCCTTTTCGAGGGTCTCCAGAACTCTCCTCGAGTGCTTATCATGCTCCTCCGGGGTCTTCGAATATATTAATATAATGAATACCACAATAAATTGATCCAGGTACTGATAAAACACCTTATTTATCAGGTTCATGAATACCGCCGGGGCATTGGTCAACCCAAACGGCCTCACCAAGAACTCGAACTGCCCATACCGAGTCTTGAAAGTTATCTTCGGAATATCTTCCTTCTTCACTTTTACCTGGTGGTACCCTAACCTCAAGTTTATCTTCGAGAATACCTTTGCTTCGCTCAACTGATTAAACAAATCGTCAATCCACGGCAACGAGTATTTATTCTTGATAGTGAGGTTGTTGAGAGCCTTGTAGTCGACACACATATGTATCGACCCATCATTCTTTGGTACAAATAATATCGGAGTGCCCCACGGTGATAAACTAGAGCGGATGAAGCCATTATCCTGTAACTCATCCACCTGCTTCTTCAACTCCACCAGTTCGTTGTGGTTCACCCTATAAATGTGTTATAATATTGGCTCTACACCTGGCACTAAGTCTATAGAGAACTCCATATCTCGGTCTGGTGGCAACCCTAACAACTCCTCCAGAAAGACGTCCATATACGCTGTAATCAACGGATGTGGTAGCTCTTGCTCTTCCACCATAGCTCCATATAAGTCTCCCTCGCTCTGCTCTGCTGCTCCTCTGACGAACTCAAACTCTGATTCTTCTGGTGTCTGAAATAAAACTCCGCCTCTACGATAATCAATACTATCATGGTGCCTACTCAACCAATCCATCCCGAGTACTATGTCGTAGCTCAGAAGTGGCATTACGAGTAGGCACACGCTCAACTCTCGACCTCCCAAATAAATTCTTTGATCCTTGCAAACATCACTGACCAGGATAATGCCACCCCTGGTCATAATCTTGCAAGTCCTCGCCAACGGTTCAGTCTTAAGACGATGCTTCAAAGCAAAAGATACAGATATAAAACTATATGAAGCACCGAAATTGAATAAAGCATGAGCTAAAAAAGAATTAAGATAAACTGAACCTGAGATGACATTACCAATTGGCTCCTCGTTCTCTATGGTCAAGGCAAAATCTTGCCCCTACTGCGCACCTCTCTGCTGGTGGTGGTGCTGTACGGACATCTGATGCTGTGTTGGCAACATAGGTCCTCTCTGTTGTCTCGTTGGTGGTCTCGCGGGTGCTCTATGTGCCTGGGCCCCGCCCTTAGCTGGATGAGGTGGAGCCCTAGGATAAGCCCTCAACTGGTGGCCTCCTGATCCATAGAACAAATACTGGCCCAATATTATCCTGCACGCATCCTATTTATGTCCTGGCTTCTTGCAGAATGGACAAGAAATGGCCGGCTGTGCTGGCCTCTGAATCTAGTGCTCTTCCTGTACTGGTGCTCTAGCTGGTGCGAAGAATTGCTGCCTCGACTGCTGGAAGTGTCTCTGATGCTGCTGCTGAAAGTGAGGCCTCTTTGCTCGGCCCGCACTACTGCTAGCTCCTAAAAGATCCCTTAATCCTCTTGGAGCCAAGCTCCAAATCATCCTCTGCCTGTTGTGCCTGTGCCAGGATCTCCTCAAATATAGTGCTGCAATGTCCGCTAGTATCGGATTTGATCTCCCTATTCAGACCATTTCTGAACTTCCTGGCCTTCCTCCGAGGATTTTGTCCCTCCACAAAGTGACCCAATCTACATTACTCTGCTGCGTACTCGTCCACCGTCAAGCTGACCTGGACGAGGTACTGAAACTGGCTCTCTAAAGAAGTCAGAGCCATATCTGGGAAGAACTTCTCCTTGAAAATCTCTTTGAAATCTATCCAAGTAAGTCCAGATGCTGATATCCTTGGGTCGGTCCTGAACCATGTCAATACGATGTCATACATCTGCTGCCTCTACCTGTAGTCTCTCTGGAATCTGTGCCAGCCGCAAGTTCCTCTCTATGTCTTCGATCCAGTCATCCGCATAAATAATCTCATTAATGCCCTTCAAGTCTTTGGGCTCCATTCTCTTGAAGTGAATGATAGTCCCCGGCCTTAGCTGCTGCGGGGCCTACGGAGGTGGAGCTACTTGTGGCTGGGCCAAGGCAACTCTCTCGACTAGGCGAGTGCAAGCTGGTGGACATTCTTAATGCCCTGCCTCATGAACTCAGACTGGTGCTTCTGGGCCTCCGCTTGGGCCCCCTATGCCTCCATCATATGCTGAAAGAGTGCAAACACCTGTGCCGGATCAACTGCTGGTGGTGGTAGTAGCTCCTCCGAAGCTGTAGGTACCGTCCTCTGTGAAGCTGTGGGTACTGTCCTCTGGACTGGAGGTGGACCATCCCTGAAACCTATTGCAGAAATGCCTACCTGGACAGGTGAAGCGGCCCTTTGAGCTGGAGCTGATGGAGTAGTGGCTGATGGTGCCCTCCTCAGAGGCGACGAAGTGACCGACCTCTCTGACACTGCGCCTGAACGGTGGGATCACGTCTTTGGTGGCATCCTGACGAAAGATTGAACAAAGGAATCAATATTGATTAAGATACAATATTATCAAAGGAGGACATAATTATTCAAAGTAAAGCAAGCATTCAGATAAATAAGGATAATAAAATAGATAATTGGAAATGTTCCTAGCTGTGATTGAGTATACTCTCAGCCTATATCCTATATCCTAAAGTAGGCACGTAGCAGTACTCTAAGTCTGAGCGCTACTACAAAATTTCACTACTTGCGATCTCTTGACCTGCATGGGCCACCACTAAAAATGTGTCATGACCCGCATCCAAAATAAGGGCACGAGTGGTGAACTACGCCCAACCTATGTTGTATGAATAATATAGAAGGATATCTTGTCAACAATACTATCTAATATCTCACACAATAGATATATAAGGGTACCTGTCATACTATCTCAACTCCAAATGGAGGGACAATATGGTATATGATAATGAATTCAATACTCAATCACAATATCAAATTAAGTAAAGAAATAGCATGATATAAAATAGAGAAAAAAAGTACAAGAGTCAAAAATGCATCCACAAGCTCACAATATAAGTCTAGGAACAAGCAACTCCCAAAATAAGATATACATGCCAAGAGTCTAAAATAAGACTAATACAATATCGAAAATATAAGTCTAAGCCTCCTTAGTCACTGGCACTAGATTCTCCTGCTCTAGGGGGGTATCCTCTAATGGTTTGCTGTCATATAGCCTATAGTATGTGAAACATTGCTCCTCATGCCAATCATCTAAAAAATATATCCAATCAGGATTGGAGCGAAGTATAAAACTCTAAAAGCAGTTTCAAATACATAGTAGTGAATATATGACAAGCAGTAGAAAAAATACAAGATAATAAGCAATATGAAATGGAAATGAACTAGAGTAAACATGTAAAGTATTGGAATGAAAGAACATGCAATATGGAATAACTGCAAGTAATAAAAATAGATAAAGTAGCTAATGTGCCATAGAGTACAAGTTTGTTATGTGATCGGTTTAGGTTGAATACAAATACAATATGATAACTTGATTACACATGTGATATGTAATCGACATGTACACGAATACACTAGGCTTGATCATATAACCAACTCCTACTCCCCCTTCCCCAACCAATACTCATGGATCCAATCACGATACGTTATGAACACGAATATAAACACACTGAACACGAGCAATGTGTGAACATAAAGTACACGATAATCAATACCCAATATACACGATAAAATATATGTGAAAGAGTATCCGCTGAACATGGTAGGAGATAACATCCCATGACAGGATCCATTTAGTACCTGTCCGTGTAGCCACTGTGTCAGAATCAAGTAAACCGTTCTAGAATATGTAATATATACACTATCATGACTGAAAACTAACAGAGAGATGTACTCATCTCGGGTCCTGAGCAAAATAGGTCTCTCGATGCCCAAGCTGGTGTCACACAATCCTATTAAAAAAATATTATGTTAAATGGTGTAATGAATGATAATTGAGTTAAATAATGCGCTAATATGCTTTCTAGGTTGATGCTAGGTTCACTTTTAAGATTTTAGGCTCATATGAGCTAATAGCTAGTTACTATAAGCCAATACTAGCTATCTTAGCTAATAAAACTAATGACTATAAATTAAGATACTCTACGTATCTATATATACTAACTAATACTTATATCCCAACTGACTTTCATTGTAATTAACTGACCATCGTAACTTACTAACTGTCACTCAAGTCTAACACTAACAACTAATTACTGAAACATAAGAACACTCAATGTTAAACTCTAATACACTAACTGATGTCTTAGTTATTGACTGATACTAATTGCTAACCAATGCACTATTGATATATTTCTTACATACATCAATTATTACTATTCTAGCTAATATCTGACACCTACTTACTAATTGGTACTAACGTCTAACTTAGCTAACTAGTTACCTACTATATGCTAACTGATAATTATAACTGTTAACTAGTGACTGATACTAACACTAACTCATTTAACATACACACTAACATAACACACTAACTATTAGCTAACACTAAAAACCACTAGTACTAACACATACTGTTGATACTCCAAGTATCAGTCAATGATACACAGTGTAACACCCCGTTCCGTTCTAGCGGACCGCCGACTCAATCGGCAAAAGTGCAACTGTCCCGACCCGCTTTGCCTCAAACAAGAAGCAAGGATATCCAGACTTGTCCCTACAGGAATTCGGCTTAGGCTTTCAGAGGCTCGCTTGACGTATCGCTCTACCGAGGCGAATCATCGCTAAGGTGGGTGGCTACGGTGAACTTGTCTTTGCTTAGCCAGCATACATAAAATATGGAATATTCATGTTAGTCGCTAGGTGATTCACCCCCTGCATGCTAATGAATCCAACGCACCTAGCTAAGGGAATAATCCCAACTAGTATTGCTTATGCTAGAACATGGAAATTGAAATACTGCTTATACTCAGACCCTCGCATGCTAAGTTCCTTAACGATTTAACTCTCGGCTTACCTTCGGGTCCGAGCAAATATGCTACTTACGTTCCTTAGAAACGCATGCTTGTCTGCTTGAATGTTGCCATGTTTTCATCCAAACCCCGGAAGACTACTACGTAGTCGTTCCGTGCCTGAATGAACCTCCAAGTATCCGGGACCGTTGGGTCGCCAAGGAAATCCCCTAACCAGGGGCACGCATCAGGGCAAATGAATATCGAACGAAAGTCACGTCACGTGCAATTGAATGATAATTCCATCAAGTTTATATCTGAACAAGAATCACGTCATGTAACGAATCCACGAATGCAGCTCTTGGAGCAAACGCTCGTTCAGATCACGAATCATGGATTATCATATCAATTATGGATTTGGAATGGCCCTGACCTGCATGTCGCGGACAACTTGGAAATAAGGTCAACGTGTTCCACGAGCGGTCACTGGGGCACTGGGACCATTCCGATCCGGATGGAACTTCACGATAGTCTCACGCATCTGGATATGATGGTCTGCAGCCAACAACGAATCTTTGTTGTTTTCCATCCTTGTTCAAGACTATAAACGGTCCTTTATGGCTATGCCAGCGACTCATGTTCATATAGATAAGTCATCCTTGCTTAGCGGCTATCCGCGTGCGAGTCATTGCATCGCATCAATGAACAACTGAACACCTGAACGATCTGGACATAACGACTCTCGTGTTGTATATGCTATTGCTTGGTTTTCATTATTATGAATGCCCCTAAATGTATATACTTGCCCGTGCTTGAATTAACAATGTTTGCCTTGGACATGGAAGACCAAATGGTAAGTCTCGCCGTATTTTCTCTCATGTCGTACGGTGCACTGCCACACGAGTTAGGCTATTCAAATCTTGCATAAAACTGATCCTAAGGTAACTAGAAAGACAACTTAATAGTTGGTGCACGGAACCTGTATTACGTGTTTGGATTTGTCGAGCGGGCGAGTAGCTTCCCCACCAGTGCATTCAATGTACTGATAATCCACCAGTTTGTATGCAGGGTGCGGGAGAACCTCGTTCGGTGCGGATGCCTCCTTCGTGCGTGCTAAGGTGTGGAGATCAATCCGAAGCAATGGTGCGTCCGGAATAGAAGCACATATAGAAGACATAATATTGTGAACATCGCCTGAACATCGCCTGTACAAATCAATCCACAATTGTAGCCACTTGGCACGCTTTTACTGTTTCAGAGAGAGAGGCTTGAGCGACTTGTAATCTCGGCTATACGCCGCCTGTAACACATGTTTATATCAATAAAAAAGTTGCTTTACTTTAACTTGTGTTTCAATGCTTCCGCTATATTGTCAACTCAGAGAACTTGTTACCGATCGCCTATGCGTTCATGACTCCGCTGCACTCGGACAATCTGTACGACTCTGTGGCTTAGAACTCTTACCGCCAGCCAATAAACCCCGGCCTTGCACGGGCGTGGATCACGCTTGTGCGGCATTACGCCCGGATGGGTCGAAGCGATCGTCCCGCGGGAGCGCTGGCGAGGGTGATTCCCGCCTAGCGGGGACGGCCGATTAGCCTGCAGGAGATCGGGGCGTGACATATTGGTATCAGAGCCTGGCTTCTACGCCTTTGGACTTCGATTCGATATCTCTGTTTCGAAAGCTCGTTCGTGGGTTATGTTCACGCTCTCTTTCAATGCCTCGATGTGATGTTCCAATAATAAGTCTAAATACTTTCAAAATACGTTTTGAATGTAATCATATGCTTGCTTGTTTGCTGTTGTGCTACGAGTGGCCTTTGTGCCAACCTGTGCGAACCCTTGAGAGTATCGCAGTAGCTTGTCCGATTTTCACTAACCCTAAGTTTGGTTGAATGCATCTATTCGAGGGACGCCTTGAACTAGTGCACCATTCAAGACTTAAGAAAAGGTGAAACTCGAGTGCTAAGACTTCGCTATCACTAAGCTGGTTGACGTATTCACGCTAGAGGGGCCCTTCGAAAGTGCGCACGATCCAGTCTAAGCGATATGCTAATTTCGATGCTTGTGCAAGTGAATATCCAAATGAAACAAGTACAACGACTTGTCTAGGATTGCCTCAACCCTAGATTACTGCTTGTCCTCAGTAAGTCTCGAGGACGAGACTTTTTCTGAGTTGGGTAGGATGTAACACCCCGTTACGTTCTAGCGGACCGCCGACTCAATCGAAAAAAGTGTAACTGTCCTGACCCGCTTTGCCTCAAACAAGAAGCAAGGATATCCAGACTTGTCCCTACAGGAATTCGGCTTAGGCTTTCAGAGGCTCGCTTGACTTATCGCTCTACCGAGGCGAATCATCGCTAAGGTGGGTGGCTACGGTGAACTTGTCTTTGCTTAGCCAGCACACATAAAATATGGAATATTCATGTTAGTCGCTAGGTGATTCACCCCCTGCATGCTAATGAATCCAACGCACCTAGCTAAGGAAATAATCTCAACTAGTATTGCTTATGCTAGAACATGGAAATTGAAATACTGCTTATACTCAGACCCTCGCATGCTAAGTTCCTTAACGATTTAACTCTCGGCTTACCTTCGGGTCCGAGCAAACGTGCTACTTACGTTCCTTAGAAACGTATGCTTGTCTGCTTGAATGTTGCCATGTTTTCATCCAAATCCCGGAAGACTACTACGTAGTCGTTCCGTGCCTGAATGAACCTGCAAGTATCCGGGACCGTTGGATCGCCAAGGCAATCCCCGAACCAGGGGCACGCATCAGGGCAAATGAATATCGAACGAAAGTCACGTCACGTGCAATTGAATGATAATTCCATCAAGTTTATATCTGAACGAGAATCACGTCATGTAACGAATCCACGAATGCAGCTCTTGGAGCAAACGCTCGTTCAGATCACGAATCATGGATTATCATATCAATTATGGATTTGGAATGGCCCTGACCTGCATGTCGTGGACAACTTGGAAACAAGGTCAACGTGTTCCACGGGCGGTCACTGGGGCACTGGGACCGTTCCGATCCGGATGGAACTTCACGATAGTCTCACGCATCTGGACAGGATGGTCTGCAGCCAACAACAAATCTTTGTTGCTTTCCATCCTTGTTCAAGACTATAAACGGTCCTTTATGGCTATGCCAGTGACTCATGTTCATATAGATAAGTCATCCTTGCTTAGCGGCTATCCGTGTGCGAGTCATTGCATCGCATCAATAAATAACTGAACACCTGAACGATCTGGACATAACAACTCTCGTGTTGCATATGCTATTGCTTGGTTTTCATTATTATGAATGCCCCTAAATGTATATACTTGCCCGTGCTTGAATTAACAATGTTTGCCTTGGACATGAAAGACCAAATGGTAAGTCTCGCCGTGTTTTCTCTCATGTCGCATGGCGCACTGCCACACGAGTTAGGCTATTCAAATCTTGCATGAAACTGATCCTAAGGTAACTAGAAAGACAACTTAATAGTTGGTGCACGGAACCTGTATTACGTGTTTGGATTTGTCGAGCGGGCGAGTAGCTTCCCCACTAGTGCATTCAATGTACTGATAATCCACCAGTTTGTATGCAGGGTACGGGAGAACCTCGTTCGATGCGGATGCCTCCTTCGTGCGTGCTAAGGTATGGAGATCACTCTGAAGCAATGGTGCGTCCGGAATAGAAGCACATATAGAAGACATAATATTGTGAACATCGCCTGAACATCGCCTGAATATCGCCTGAACATCGCCTGTACAAATCAATCCATAATTGTAGCCACTTGCCACGCTTTTACTATTTCAGAGAGAGAGGCTTGAGCGACTTGTAATCTCGGCTATACGCCGCCTATAACACATTTTTATATCAATAAAAGAGTTACTTTACTTCAACTTATGTTTTAATGCTTCCGCTATATTATCAACTCAGAGAACTTGTTACCGATCGCCTATGCGTTCATGACTCCGCTGCACTCGGACAATCTGTGCGACTCTGTGGGTTAGAACTCTTACCGCCAGCCAATGAACCCCGGCCTTGCACGGGCGTGGATCACGCTCGTGCGGCATCACGCCCGGATGGGTCGAAGCGATCGTCCCGCGGGAGCGCTGGCGAGGGTGATTCCCGCCTAGCGGGGACGGCCGATTAGCCTGCGGGAGATCGGGGCATGACACACAGTCCATTACCCTTTCCTTCACTACATAACTAATGATACTACCCTTCTTCAATGTTCTGATACCATCATATGTGATACACTCACTGGGGATGGCTTCTATTGCTGCTTTACCTTATTATTCACAAACATTGTATCTAAGCACTGCTACTGCTGTTACATGCTCTTCTTCCATCTGCAATAAATTAAAGTGCACTCATCCACATCTGAACAACAAACACATTGTTGTGGCCACTGCTTATCTTATCCCCTTAACTTGATACATACTAACTTAGCATACAAAATCTGATACTGTACTTGACCTGGAAATGAACTCATCACTGACATCCATCTTAACTGATCTATACATGCTAACACCTACTGCAACAACACCCTAAATTTTACCATCAACCCTCCCTCTCACTAACCTGTGTCTACTGCCAATCACCAAGCTTGCTGTTTACAATAAGTTCTTTCTCAATTGTCAGATCCACCACTGCACCAAGTAATACCAATACACACATCGTTGCATAACACATACTCGACAATATATCCACACACACACACACTTATAACTCACCTATACACAGCAAGTAACACACTTACACATAGGTATCACCCGATCCTACACATCCCCATACACCACTCAAAGAGCACACACTATAGACTCATAAATATCTATATCTATATATATATATATATATATATATATATATATATATAGAGAGAGAGAGAGAGAGAGAGAGAGAGAGAGAGCACACACACAAGGACCATTATATCAAATATCTTGAGTGCTTAGTTGTAGTACACATGATACGTGTCCAACTCAAGTGTCAAAAATCCCAATTTTCCACAATTAGCATATATAAATATGTAATACATCATAACACAACTTAAGTAACTTTCTACAATGAGAATTGAGGAGTAACTGCACAAAATACCAAAATTAGAGCTTCGTAACCCACATTATCATACCGTATTATGATACAGCCTACTCGTGTCCAATTATGGTCACGTAACTAGACTCAAAACAACAAAACAAAGCTAATTAGGTCCTCTAAACCTAATGACAAACACTTGGTGTGCCAATCTCAAAATTTTCCCAAAATTAACACAAAACTCTATGTAAAAGTCTCCAAATGGGTCAAATGAAGCCCAAACTTCTCCCCATGGGTAGCCCTAATGCATGGATGGATTATAAATGACTAATTACTCTAATTAGATAAAATTACAAGGGTTAATCTTAGATTTTATCTATTGGGAGTTGGATTCCCAATGCAAAGCCAAAAAAACTCAAAATGATACCAACTTCTAGATCCAAAGCTCCCTTCTCCAATGCTCTTGCTCAACACTTGCTCTTAGTCTTCTCCGTGATTAGAATGAGAGGAATTTGAGTGGGATTTGATAAAGAAATTGGTAGGGAAAAGAACTATTTTGGGATGAACTAAATTAGGAAAGAAATAGAATAAAATAAATAGAGAAGAGAGAAGGATGACCTCCTATTAGGGCCGGCCACCCCTTTTCCCTTTCTCCAAGCAATGTACAATACCTAGAATGCCCCTTGGAATTGTCATGAATAAATAATTAAGGGTGGAAGCTTCTCTCCCTAATGATGGTTGAGCCTAATCATCTAATTAGAGCACAAGGTTAACTAAAGGTTTTATTTGGGCTAGTCCAAAATAATTAATAAGTTGTCATGTCAAGTTGGTTGGTCCACTAGGGTCATGACTAATTAAATAGTCCATATACTAACCATAACCACATAGTTACATATAATATATATAACATGCACATTTAATTAAACAAAATAACACAATTATTTATGAAAAATATAAATGACCAAAGTACCCCTATTCTAGAAATGTGGTAGTAACAATTCTTAGCCTCTACCTCTCACGGTCCAAGTCACAGCAACTTTTTTCTAGTGTTAGGGTTTAGTCTTGAGGGAAATGAGCGAAAGAAGGAGAAAGAAGAAAGTAAAAATGAAGAAGAATGAGGGAGGAGAGAGAAAACTGTCATATATATAGTAAGTGGGGGGGGGGGGGGAATGAGATTAACCATAGGATTTAGTCATAACACTCTCCAACAAATCTCAACCGTTCAAAATAGGCTTAGTGGTTCCAAAAGTGAATGGAGTCATCTATCAATCCTACACACGGGTCCTGACACGGGTCCATGGCAATGCCAATGGATATTCTACTGGTCTTGGGTGTCTCTCTAGACAATATGAATAAATACAAATGATATAAACCATTATACAAATAAAATAGAAATAAATTATCAGAAAATAAATTTAAATATCAAAAATTCAAGAAATATCAAATCTGAAAATATGTGTGACATGCACAATCAATCACAAGAAGTCCTGGGTCGGCGCACTTTATAAGTGTCAAATAGGCTAGTCAGGAATAGTGGCGCACAGAATGTGCGAGCAGGCAAATATATTGCGCACAAACCTATAACACAAGGTCACAGAAGTCATGGCACGGAAGTATATAACATGGTACACAAAATCGATAATAGAGCAACAAGAAGATGTGGCGCACAAATCAAGATATACGAGAATAACATATCCTACATATGCAAGCAAATTGGCGCACAAATCAAGATTTATGAGTAAGAAAAATGGCGTACTATGCGAGTGCAAAACAACTAGAAAATAAAACATTAGTCCCCAGGCGACGCGATAGTCGAGGGCATGACAGTCGAGGGCCTCGGGAATCGAGCCGTGCCAAAGTTAAGATTTAAAAATATCTCATTTTTAGGAATCATTCCCTAGAAAAATATACTCATAAAAACCCTCATAATAAAAGTCAAGATTAAAACTATTAGCCACCACAAATCTGAAAACTCTTAAGGATTAACTATAGTCAGAACACTACTAGAAACTAATTAAAACAAACAAAGAATAAGAATAAAACTATAGCCGATCATATTTTTTCATATTTGCAAGATGTGCTTGCCTATGAAGAAAACCAGGAGCAAAACAAGAAGAATGAACAAGTGGGGAGAAAGAATGAGAACAAGGATATATATAGGCAAGGGGTTGATGGTGAACCATCGGATCTCTCCAACAAATCTAAGCCATACTCCATACCTACCACCACCACACACTCGATACTTAGCTAATATGTGCCAAGCTCCATTCAACCGTGCGCTTGAAGTATACCCAAAGTGCACCAAAAATGAAAACACTCTAAAAGTGCACCAACTTGAGTATATTTCGAGTATACAGGATAGGGGAGTGACATCTCTACTTACCTTAGAAAAATTTTGTTCTCAAAATTTCAGGGCCAAAGCAACTAGAGACATCAGGACAAGCACATCTAGCTACAAGCAATCACAGGCAATATACAAGCAAGCCAAATAATATACATATCAATATTAATATCACTCTAGAAAGGTGATCAATTATCACAGAATTAAAAAAAGGGATATGAAAAAATATATCTTGCGAGTCAAATAAGTGTGGATACTGAGACCGAATATCGTTTTCGCGTTCCCACATTGACTTTCCCAAAGAGTGGTGCCCCCAAGCGATATAGACAAGGCGGATGGTCCGGTTCTTAAGTACCTTCCATCTTTAGTCTAAAATGGACATAGATTGTTTCTCATAAGACAAGTTGGTACCCACGACTAGCTCAGAATGGTCGATGACATGGCTCGGGTCCGGGATATACCTACGCAACTGAGACACATAAAATACGTCATGTACCTCACGAAGCAAAGGCTGAAGGGTAAGACGATAAGCAACATCCCCTACCTACTCGAGAATGTCAAACGGCCCAACGTATCATGGACTAAGCTTCCCGCGAACCCCGAATCTAATGACTCCATGGGTGGGCAAAATTTTTAAAAATATGTGGTCTCCAGCACAAAACTCTAGAGGCCTACGATGCTGATCTACCCAATGGCGATGCCGATCCTGCGCAACTCGCAGCCGCTCTCTGATCTACTTGACAACTTCTACAGTCTGGTTAATCAATTCTGGGCCCAATATCTTTCTCTCACTAATGTCATCACAAGCTAACGGTGACATGCACTTTCTTTCATATAATGCCTCAAAAGGTGCCATCTTGATGCTGGCATGATAACTGATATTATATAAAAATTCTACCAGGTGCAGGTGTTTCTCCCATGATCCACCAAAGTCTAAGGTATAGGTTCTTAACATATCTTCTAGAGTCTAAATAGTTCTCTCAGACTACCCATCTGTCTGAGGGTGGTACGTCATACTAAATCTTAACTTAGTAGTCAGTCTCTCATGCAAGCTCCTCCAAAAATGAGAAGTGAACCTCAAATCTCGGTCTGATACTATGCTCACTGGTACACCATGTTGCCTCACAATCTCTCGTATATACATATCTGCCAATTATTCCGTAGACTATCCAACTCTGAAAGGAAGAAAATATGCCACCTTAGTGAGACGATCCACTATCACCCAAACTGCATCTCGTCCAGTCGGAGATCTTGGTAAACCGATCACAAAGTCTATAGTAACGTGTTCCCATTTTTACTTCAGAATAGGAAAAGGGTGTAATAATCTTGTCGGCCTCTGTTGCTCTGCCTTCACTTGCTTACATATCAAGCATCGGGATACAAAATGTGCTATCTCTCGCTTTATCCCGTTCTACCAGAAGTGTTGCTTAATATCTTAATATATCTTTGTACCGCCATGATGGATAAAATAGTAGGAATTGTGGACCTCAGTCATGATCTCTTGTCATATATCCCCACTCAATTCACAGAGACAATTCCCAAATCTTAATGTTCCGTCAGCGTAAATAGTCAACTCCTTCTTGAGTCCCAACTCACATTCTGCTCGTAATTTCTGGATCTGTGAATCGCCTGCCTGGGCCGCCTTGATTCTGTCTACCAAAGTGGACTGTATCTATATACCAGCCAGAACTCCTTCATCTTGTGGAAGCACTATCTCAATACCCATCTCTTGAAGATCTTCTAAAATGTGCTTCTGCATTGTCAAGACGAACGCACCATATCTTCTGGTAAGAGCATCGGTTACCATATTAGCCTTGCCAGGATGATATTGAAGCTCCATGTCGTAGTCTTTTAATAATTCTAACCATCTCCTCTGATTCATATTCAAGTCCTTCTGGGTGAATACGTATTTCAAACTCTTATGATTTATAAATATCTCCATATGATCGCCATACAAGTAGTGCCTCCATAACTTGAGTGCAAATACCACTGCTGCCAATTCCAAGTCATGAGTCGGGTAATTCTTCTCATGATCTCAAAGTTGTTGTGATACATATGCTATAACTCTCCCATGCTGCATCAGAACACATCCAAAACTCTTCCCTAATGTATCATAATACACTGTAAAATCTCATAATTCTACTGAAAGTGTCAGGATCGGTGTCGAGATCAACTTCTTCTTCAGTTCTTCAAAAGCTACCTAATATTCTGCTGACCATACAAACTTAACATCCTTTTGAGTCAATCGAGTTATTGGCTCTGAAATCCTTGTAAAATATGACATGAATCTTCTGTAGTATCCCACTAATCCAAAGAAACTGTGTATTTCTTCTACTGTCTTCGAAAATGGTCAATTCTCTACTGCTTCAACTTTTTTGGGATCCACTGATACTCCTGCTCCTGAGATGATGTGTTCTAAGAATGAAATGTGATCTAACCAAAAATCGTATTTGCTAAGTTTCGCATATAACTGGTGCTCCCTCAAAGTCTGCAACACCTTCCTGAGATGCTCTGCATGCTTTTCTTTATTACGGGATTACACCAGGATGTCGTCGATAAATACTACCATAAACTGATCTAAATAGGGCATACAGATACGGTTTATCAAATCTATAAATACTGATGGTGCATTGGTCAATCTGAATGGCATCACTAAGAACTCATAATATCTATATTGTGATCTGAATGCTGTCTTCGGTATGTCTTCTTTCTGTACTCGCACCTGATGATATCTGGATCACAGATCAATCTTAGAGAATACTCTGGCTTCACTCAATTGATCAAATATGTCACCAATCATAGGGATACTTGTTCTTTACTGTCATTACATTCAACTGCCTATAGTCAATACATAGTCGGGTCGATCCATCATTCTTCTTCACTAACACTACTGGGGCTCCCCATGGTGACCCACTGGTACGAATAAATTTCTTCGTCTTCAACTCTTCAACATGCTGATATAATTGGTCAAGTTCAGAAGGTGACATCTGGTAAACTTTATGACATATAGGCTTCGTTCCTAGCATCAACTCTATACTGAACTCTACCTCTTGAACCGGAGGAAATCTGGAAGTTTTTTGGAAAAGACATCCATGACTTCGTCAACTATCTTAGGTATCAGTCCTCATTTTGTTGCTGTCGCCGCAACTCTTTCTTCTTGTTGGCCTCTCGTAGACCTAACGAGTATAAACTCCTCTAAACCAGGGATACAAAATAATACCCTACCCCTATAACAATCTATCGTAGCATGATTTTCTCTCGGCCAGTCCATACCCAAGATAACATCAAAGTTACCTAAAGAAAACTAAATCAACTTCGCAAGTAATAGGTGGTCATACACAACGATTGGAAAGTCTAGGCACACCCTACTAACTCCTACAAGTCCATTATCAGAGAGTATATTCAGCCTCTCTGGCAATGCCTTGAACTTTAATCCAATATGTATCGCAAATTATGTAGATACAAATAAATGTGAAGCTCCTGAATCAATTAATGCTATAGCAGAAAAATATTTGACAAAAATATTACCTGCCACCACATCACTTGATGCCAAAGCCTTCTCCAATGACAAGGTGAATGCCTGTACTTAGCCTTTTTGACCTCCTTGTTGCTGCCTTCCGTGACGGCGCTATCGCAGTCTCTGCTGTCCTTGCCACTGTTGTTGGTGCTGGTGCTGATGCGGATTATACATCTGAGCCTGCATCGATAATTATCGCTGAGCTAATGGCCTCACCGCCAATGTTGTCTCTCCATGCTGTACTGCTCTTGGTGCTGGCAATGTAGAAAACTGGGGTGCTGGTCCCCCTGACCTCTACATCAATGGGCATGTAGCAATCCTATGATCAGGGCTACCATATCTCAGGTACAACCCATTTGCTGCCTTATAATCACTCTTAGTATGGCCTCCCTTACCACAATATATACAGCCTGTTGATGCTGACTGGCTCTGTTGCTGCTGGTGGTGCCTCGGCTGCTATTGCCGAGCTAGTGTCGTTACTGTTGAAACTACTGCCCCGCGAGGTGCTGTGTCACAAATATGAACGCCATAAAATGGTGCTGACGTTCGGGGCGATGCTCCTCCTCCAATGCTTTGTGCAGGAGACCTCTTCTGGCCTCCTGTCCTCGATGTCATCATTTGAAAAGTGAGTTCGTGCCTCCTGGATGCCACCAACACGTAATCAAAAGTCCGGTAGTTGTGTCCCTCTACTAACTACAGAATCTCTAAATAAAGTCATTGCTGGAACCTCATCGCTCTATCTGGCTCTATTGCCACCATTATTGGTGCAAATCTACTCAGTCGCTTAAACTCCTCTGCGTAGCCGTCCACTTTTCTACCTGACTGGTTGAGGTTGATAACCCTTTGCTGTAACTCAAATTGGGCTACGACTCCAAAATACTTCATTCTGAATCAAATCCTAAAATCATCCCAAGAAATATGCCACCTTAAACTAACCTTATCTAACGTCCACCAATCCCTGGCGAGATCCTGAAGTTGCAACTGAACTTGGTCAACCTGTTCCTCAACCGAAACCTTGGCCGCTGCTAGAATACCCTCAATATCCTGGAACCAATATTCTGTCGTGATGGCATCCTCCGTACCATCAAAGTACCGGGGTTTAAGTCGACAGAATCTAACCGACGCCCCTGAATCTATCCTTTCGCCTCTTTCGAGAGCTGTTTGTAACCCCTGGTTCAATAATACATTTTGTTTCTAGTGCTGGAGTTGTTGATGTTGCTGTAACGCCACCTGATGATGTTGTGTGGCCATCACCCCCCTGATGATTTCTAATAAAGCTGGGGTATCAAGTGTTGCTGGCATTGCTAGCACTACTGGGGGATCCGGAACCCTGGGAGCAGGTTGCTCAATATTCTCTGCCACTGTCTCACCTGGGGCACCAACCACTGGCTTTGTCCAAACCGGAGCCTGAGGAAACACGATCTCACTCTGCTGTCCCTTATCGCTCGAACCTACTGGTCGCCTCGATGCCCCTAATGCTCCGGCAACCGAAGATGGGGAAGCCCTGGAAGGAAGGGACAAAAGACATCAAGAACATGATAGGAAGGAACATGGAAACAATCAATTAGATGGTTCAAGCTGAGTATCGAGAAGAACAGATTATGGATTTCAAAAAGGAATATTTTTGATTGAGACTCCTATGATCATGACACCCCACAAGTCTAAAAAATCAGACCTGCATGGGCCACCACTAAAATTTTGTCACATCCAGTACCGAAATACAGAGACAAACATGGCCAGCTCCCCCGTACAAGGTATAGAACGTCGTACGACGGTCACGATTATAGAAAGACAATGGTTGAATGCTATAATCAAGCCTCCTAGGGTCTCAAAAGAACTATGTCTCAATTATTCAAGCAAGTAATAACAACATAGAACATATAAGATAAAGCCGTAAGGCGTCCCAAATGCTCCATCAAAATATTTTAGGAATTTAGCCATCAAAATATTAGGCTAGCCGCGTGTCAATAGTTACACAACCGAGATCAGCTGCAATCTAATTATATATATTACAGTTATGTAAAAAGAAACTGATGTACAGACAAGCCGGCTAACAGGTACCGGTAGCTAAACGCCTAAAATAGAAGAATATATATTACGAGCAGTGATCAAGAAATCCACTCGTGCTCTTCAACGACCATCTGTCTGGTGCGCGTTATAGTAAGGGGATAAGCTGGATCCTCTGGTGCTGGCTCTAAACCTGGTCATGCAAAACCACAGAAGTTAGACCCTAAATAGCAAGTACCACAAGGAAGCACGAATGAAGAAAAAAAACCCAGATCAAGCATATAGTGCAAGAACCAAGAATTATTGGCGCGTGCCCTATCGTTGGGATAACATGATACTCCTTCACCAAACAAGGACATAAATTTTTATGTCACACAAGATAAGGTATGTCCCATGATTATGGTTAAGCTAAGACTCTGTGTCATAGTTTGGTCCATATTCTATCATAGCATAATGATCCAACTCCCCAACCAAACAAGGACAGAAGTTGAACACCACACTATGACAATCCATGTCCCTAAGCTACTAGCAGAGTTACAATCACAACCAAGTCATGTTAGAACGGCCAAATAATATTATGACTTGTTATATGGAGTCTGGGATTATCCCAGATATAATAATAATAAGCATCCTTAGATCGTGCCATGTCGAGCAGGGCTAACCGAGCCAATATTATACAAGAAAGAAATTATGATCGCACCAGTTTCCCGTAGGGCCACTGCACTATTGAATCAGTAACAGTTCCAACCTTCCTATAGAGAAATATTGGCTCGTTTTAAATATAAAAAGTCGAATATTGCACTCCACTACATGTGGATGATATATAATATCCGTGGTGGCCAGCCTTGCATACCATAAAAATTATCACGGAGCGGCCCATCATATACGATCTCGGGATGTCGTTCCCTCCCCATATTCTAATCAGCTTTTATGTTACCTAATTAACCCTAAGTGATATAGAATTCTCAGCCGTGGCCACATGAACATTCCCCTTAATGATGTTGTACAAAGTACGAGCACACCGATACAAATCTTTTTAATATAGGAGTCAAGTTTGGGTTTACCCCAATGTGGATTCAACATTCAAACAAACAAGAACCTAGCCACGCTATGGTTCGGACCTATTATCATTTTCGTGCCAAGAATTCAGGAATATAATATTATGTACCGAGCAAAAATCATCATATCACATTTAGTTTACATGTTGGCCAATGTCCCACACTCAGTGTACAATAAGCCATTATAAACAGGCGAGCAGGAAAAGTATATCAACATGAATACAATAACCAAGTTAGGATACCAAACCTATCAGTTACTGAAATAAATCATGTTTTGATCAAGTCAGGAGTCATAATTAACTAGGAATCTAATATCTTATATGATCGAGTCACGGTCAAGAATGCCTCATTAATTCCTCAAATTCTAGGATCATAGATCATCAATCATGGTCAAGCTCAACTAATCTAGAATAGGCATCAAGTGCACAACAGGAACCTTGTAAGCACAATCAATCACAAGAAGTCCTGGGATGGTGCACTTTGCAAGTGCTAAATAGGCTAGTCAGGAATAATGGCGCATATAATGCGTGAACAGATAACTATATGGCGCACAAACCTATAACACTAGGTCACAAAAGTCATGGCGCAGAAGTCTATAACATGGTGTACAAAAATAATAACAGAGCAGCATGAAGATGTGGCACACAAATCAAGAATTACGTGAATAGGCGCATTCTACATATGTAAGCAAACTGGCACATAAATTAAGATTTACGAGTAAGAAAAGTGGCGCACTATGCGAGTACAAAATAACTACAAAACAAAACACGAGTCCTCAGGCGGCACGACAGTCGAGGGCCTCGGGAATCGAGACGTGCCAAAGTTAAGGCTCACTTATCGAGGCTAAACCGAGCAAGAATGCGCCAAGAGATAAAAGTGTGCCGGGTTATTAATTCATCAAAAGTGCGCCAAAGGCCATGTATATAAGGGCGGCGCACTTTTGCTAGTTTAATGCACAACGAAAAAATTGTGCGACGTCCTATAAAAAGTGTGCTGAAAGGTAGCCTGGCGCACTTTTGCTTGGTTCGTTTGTTGGTACATCAATTTTGCGCCAGTAGCTGAAGTCTTCCAAAGGTGCGCCAATAAGGATTTTTCCAAAAATTTACCCCTTTGACATACTTTTGCAAGAAATTGGTAGTACTCTTAAAGTAGCAACGAGTATGGAATATGGGTCATACTCAACATGCGCCCATGAACTGTGGGTCAAACTCAACATACGCCCATAATGCAAATCCTTCTATGTACTTTTTGTTACTGTTCTTCTTCTCCAACCGACCCACCATTGATGCACTCAGAGCTCAAGCTCAAGATTATGATAGTGCTCCATTCCTCAAACAACAAGAACCAAAAATCAAGGAAAATTCCAACCTTGAAATTAGGAAACATCTTTCAAAAATATCCCATTTTTGGGGATCATTTTCTAGGAAAATATATTCATGAAAATCCTCATAATAAAAGATAAGATTAAAACTATTAACCACCTCAAATCTGAAAACTCCAAGGATTAACTATAGTCAGAACCCTACTAGAAACTAATTACAACAAACAAATACTAAGAGTAAAACTATAGCCGATCATGTTCTTTCATATTTGTAAGATGTACTTGCCTATGAAAAAAATCAGCAGCAAAACAAGAAGAATGAACAAGTGAGGAGAGAGAATGAAAACAAGAATATATATAGGCAATGAGTTGATGGTGAACCGTCGGATCTCTCTAACATATCCAAGCCACACGCCCTACCTACCACAACCACACACTCGATACTTAGCCAATATACGCCAAGCTCTATTCAACCGTGCGCTTGAAGTATACCCAAAGTGCACCAAAAATGAAAATACTCCAAAAGTGCACCAACTTGAGTATATTTTGAGTATACGGGATAGGGAGTGACACGTTCTACTATAAATGTTACAACTCAATCTCGCTTTCCAAGATACGAGTACGTAGCTAAGTCCAGCTGTAACTCCCACTTCCTAAAATTGAATAAAATGTTTCTAATTCTAGTTTTAATAATTTTTAGAAAACAGTTAAGAGCAATAAATTCCTACTTTAAAATATTTTAGAAATTAACTAAATTCAATAAAAAATATTTTCTCAAAAATATTTTCCAAAATATCTAATTAAATTAGATAGTAATTATGGGAAGGGAGTAGCATTTTAGTAATAATTAAGAAAATTTTAGATATTTTCCTAAATCATAACAACCTGGTAACAAAATCCTAACAAACTTGTAACAAACTTCTGACTAACCCTAACTACCTAGCTTCTAGCCTTGTTGACGAAGATCCAGCGGTGACGACGAGCTCTGACACCTAGTAGTATTCTCCTCCGGCAAGGATGAAGCTGTTGTTAATATATATATATATATATATATTATTTTTCAAAAATTTGATAAGAGAAGAAAGGAGAAAAAAATATTACCGGCCTCCGGGGAAGTCGTGCATGAAGCACTGACCTAAGTGTTGATCCGAGGTCTATGTGAATACGTTTCTCGGAAGCTCCTAGTGGTAAAACCCCCTGACTACCGGGTTTTCTTTATTGCACATAACTCGGAGAGAGAGATACCGAACTTAGCTCTGCCTAGAGCAAGGATTTAGAGAACATAATATGGTACGAGAGAAGAATGAGAGAGAGAGAGATTTCATGTAGGGGAATTTTCTGTAGGAAGAAATTGAGATAAGAACCTCAACAAATATATAAGGAGAGAACCAAGCCTTCACTACAGAAAACAGAGTAAATGCTATTAATCTAGGCATTTAATGAGTAATAGAGAAGAAAATTTGTGGAGCTGTCACATGTTTAAAAGGTAGGAAATAAACCTGGATATAGGGAGTAATAAATGTCCAACGTTCAAAATTTGAATGAGTCAAATCGGTTCAAAAATTAAAGGGGAGCAAAAAGATTTTTGGATCCCAACCCGAACTCGAAGACTAAATTAGATCGACATTCGGCGCCCGCAGGTATGGGCACGTACCCTCACCCGTTACACGCGCCAAACCGAACCGAGCCATGTGGCCCAAGGGGTTCCCCACATAACATCTTTAAGAGAGCAATGAAGAAGAACTAATATATATATATACAAGGGGGGAGTGGTCCAACCGATGTGGGACTAAAAGAAAAAGGAGGAAGTTGAGCTTTTGCTCACATACACAACCAACAATCCCCTCCCGAAAAGGTTAAGTTCCGAAATAGAAGTGACAAAGAAATTAAAAATGAAGAGTATCTGGGCAGGTATATACTATGCATAGATCAGATGGACTACAGCATTGAATCTCACTTAGTGACTATTGTCTTTGTCTGAAGAAGTGCTTGATGGACTATGCCTTGAATCAGACTTCTTTTACCAGATTCAAAAAAATAGCACACATAGTACGCTAGAGATTCTGGGTCTAACGGGTGGCACTTTTGATTGGCCATACACACTTATTCCAAATTTATGAGAGTTGTCTGGGATCGCCCTGTCCCATAGTCGCGGCCTTCACGACCTCTCATATAGGTAAGTCCTTAAGGGTTGGTGATATATTTCAACCCCGCATATCAGCATGGACCTATTAAGAGTTTTAAAACTCATCATAACCATATCACTCAAGAATACTGTCACCATAGGGATGGGGAATCATTGTGCGCATGTACAACCACTTGGGCATTATAGAATAATATTTTAATCTCGGATCAGTGTTCCATAAAAGTTACCTAAGTCCAGCTTGTTCCTACCCATTGAACCGGCTTCTTGGGATCTCCAATCAGACTTGGTTGGGTTTCCACTGCTGGTGACTTTACTTATGGGCATAACTCCATCCCCCTCGATGATTCTAGGATCAAAGTCCTAGACAAACCCTTCGTCAAGTGGTCTGCAAGGTTCTTTTCTAACTTAATATAGTCAAGAACCACATATTTGCCCAATAGGCTTTTTATATACTTGAAGCACAGCTGCAGGTGCCTGTTCATCTTAGCATTCACAGAATCATGCTTTAGTAGTTCCATAACAGATTTATTATCATAGTTTATACAAATTACAGGAACATGACTAATAGAAACATGTATATGCATAATAAGTTTCTTAGCCATTCGACTTTTGTACACTACCAGAAAAAGTCAAATTAGCGACGTAAAAAAATGTCGTTAAATGACAAAAAAATGTCGCTAATCACTTTTAGAAACGTTTTTAGCGACATTTTACAGAAGTCGGAACTCAGCTAGTCGCTGAAAGAAAAAAAGTCGCTAAACATCGCTATACCGATATTTTTAGCGACATAAATGTGTCGCTAAATTAGCGATGTTTAGCGACGCAACGTCGCTAATTAGCGACGTGCTCATCAGTCGCTTAACATAGCTAATTAGCGACTTATATAGAGATGTTATAGCGACGTCTATAATGACCTGGCAATACTGCCATGTCAGCAAGTTGCGACGTACAACGACATTTTTAGCTACATTTTTAGCGACGTTATTAGCTACGTGTAGAAATGTCGCTAATTAGCGACGTATTTAGCGACGTTTGTTAACGTCGCTAAATATCGCTAAAAATGTCGCTAATTGTACAGTAAAAAAGTAAAAAAATGAATACTAAATTGTTTCCAAACTATTATTCCTGCAGTTTATTAATTCACAATCTGTAAAAATAGACCCGGAGCAACCCTCCGTTAAATTTTTTGGGTTTGCCGACCCCCTTGGGTTGAACACTCAATACCGATAACTTAACATATATTTAATATGAATAATATAATAAAATTTGAAGAAAATAAAATATAAAGTAAATATTATCGTAAAGAATACAACAAAAATATATCCATACAATGAGTCTCATCCTAAATAATACAAACATCTCTCTCTCTTTGTTTCTATACATTTTAGTTCCTCCTCAAATTAAGAATCTATTAGGAAGAGCTCCACGACTATCGTTCATGATGGACCTTCTTTTTTGACGAAGATCTAGCGGTGACGACGAGCTCCGACGCCGAGTAGTATTCTCCTCCGGCAAGGACGAAGCTGTTGTTAATATATATATATATATATGTTATTTTCCAGAAATTTGATAAGAGAAGAAAGGAGAAAAAAATATTACCGGCCTCCGGGGAAGTCGTGCACGAAGCACTGACCTAAGAGTTGATCCGAGGTCTATGTGAATACGTTTCTCGGAAGCTCCTAGTGGTAAAACCCCCTGACTACCGGGTTCTCTTAATTGCACATAACTCGAAGAGAGAGACCGAACTTAGCTCTGCCCAGAGCAAGGATTTAGAGAACATAATATGGTACGAGAGAAGAATGAGAGAGAGAGAGAGAGATTTCATGTAGGGGAATTTTCTGTAGGAAGAAATATAGATAAGAACCTCAACAAATATATAGGGAAAGAACCAAGCCTTCACTACAGACATCAGAGTAAATGCTATTAATCTAGACATTTAATGAGTAATGGAGAAGGAAATTTGTGGAGCTATCACATGTTTAAAAGGTGGGAAATGAACCTGAACATAAGGAGTAATAAATATCCAACGTTCAAAATTTGAATGAGTCAAATCGGTTCAAAAATTAAAGGGGAGCAAAAAGATTTTTGGATCCCAGCCTGAACCCGAAGAGTAAATTGGATCGACATTCGGCGCCCGCAGGTGTGGACACATACCCGCACCCATTACACGCGCCAAATCGAACCGAGCCGTATGGCCCAAGGGTTTCCCCACATAACATCTTTAAGAGAGCAATGAAGAAGAACTAATATATATAAACAAGGGGGGAGTGGTCCAGCCGATGTGGGACTAAAGAAAAAAGGAGGAAGTTGAGCTTTTGCTCACATACACAACCAACAATCTCCCCCCCCCCAAAGGTTAAGTTCCGAAATAGAAGTGACAAAGAAATTAAAAATAAAGAGTATCTGGGCAGGTATATACTATGCATAGATGAGATGGACTACAGTATTGAATCTCACTTAGTGACTATTGTCTTTGTCTGAAGAAGTGCTTGATGGACTATGCCTTGAACCAGACTTCTTTTACCAGATTCAGAAAAATAGCACATATAGTACGCTAGAGATTCTAGGTCTAACGGGTGGCGCTTTTGGTTGGCCATACACACTTATTCTAAATTTATTAGAGTTGTCTGGGATCGCCCTGTCCTATAGTCGCGGCCTTCACGACCTCTCATATAGGTAAGTCCTTAAGGGTTGGTGATATATTTCAACCCTACATATCAGCTTGGACCTATTAAGAGTTTTAAAACTCATCATAACCATATCACTCAAGAACACTGTCACTATAGGGATGGGGAATCATTGTGTGCATGTACAGCCACTTGGGCATTATAGAATACGATTTTAATCTCGGATCAGTGTTCCATAAAAGTTACCTAAGTCCAGCTTGTTCCTACCCATTGAACCGGCTTCTTGGGATCTCCAATCAGACTTGGTTGGGTTTCCGCTGCTGGTGACTTTACTTATGGGCATAACTCCATCTCCCTCGATGATTCTAGGATCAAAGTCCTAGACAAACCCTTCGTCAAGTGGTCTGCAAGGTTCTTTTCTGACTTAATATAGTCAAGAACCACATATTTACTCAATAGGCTTTTTATAGACTTGAAGCACAGCTGCAGGTGCCTGTTCATCTTAGCATTCACAGAATCATGCTTTAGTAGTTCCATAACAGATTTATTATCACAGTTTATACAAATTACAAGAACAGGACTAATAGAAACATGTATATGTATAATAAGTTTCTTAGCCATTCGACTTCTGTACACTACCAGAAAAAGTCAAATTAGCGACGTAAAAAAGCGTCGTTAAATGATAAAAAAATATCGCTAATCACTTTTAGCAACGTTTTTAGCGACATTTTACAGAAGTCGAAACTCAGCTAGTCGCTGAAAGAAAAAATGTTGCTAAACATCGCTATACCGACATTTTTTAGCGACATAAATGTGTCGCTAAATTAGCGACGTTTAGCGACGCAACATCGCTAATTAACGACGTTCTCATCAGTCGCTTAACGTAGCTAATTAGCGACTTATATAGCAACGTTATAGAGACGTCTATAATGACCTGGAAATACTGCCATGTCAGCAAGTTGCGACGTACAACGACGTTTTTAGCTACATTTTTAGCGACGTCATTAACGACGTGTAAAAACGTCGCTAATTAGCGACGTATTTAGCGACGTTTGTTAACGTCGCTAAACTTCGCTAAAAACGTCGCTAATTGTACAGTAAAAAAATAAAAAAATAAAAAAATAAATATTGAATTATTTCCAAACTATTATTCCTGCAGTTTATTAATTCACAATCTGTACAAATAGACCCGTAGCAACCCTCCGTTGAATTTCTTGGGTTTGTCGACCCCCTTGGATTGAACATTCAACACCGATAAATTAACATATATTTAATATGAATAATATAATAAAATTTGAAGAAAATAAAATATCCAGTAAATATCATCGTAAATAATACAGCAAATATATATCCATACAATGAGTCTCATCCTAAATAATACAAAGAATACAAATATCCAGCAACTATACTACTGCGGATCTGTAGGAGGATGACCACCGACGCGCAAGAAGGATAAGAACAGATCATACTACTCCCGTGAAATAGACACCGATGTCGATGGAGAAGGCAATGACGTTGATGGAGCCTGTGTCGATGTAGGCACACCAGGAGCACGTATCCGCTCCAAGTCTGCGAGTCGCTGGTTGTAAGAATCCATGGTAGACAACAGCCTCGTACTGCTATGAACCATTGAATCCTGCATCATCGTCAGCCTCTCGCCCATAGATAGCTGTGATGCCTGTAGCTCTGTCACGTTGTGCTCTGTCGAGGCTCTAAGATCATTTGTAAAATCTCGGAGCTCCGTGATGTTGCAGTTGAGCATATTAAATCACGCGATGAGCATCGGATCGTCCGCCTGCGGCTGGGACCGGGGCTGCTCCTCCATCCTTCGTAGCAACTCGTCTCGGAGAGACGCAATCTGACGGTCAACGGGGCTGGACTCTGGCCGACAACTGCGAGGGCTGTGGAAAATATGCACTTATCGGGGAGGCCCTAGATGACTGTGCAACAAGGGCGCCATAGGATCCCGTACCGTAGTACGTACCCCTCTGGAGACTACCAGCGACGGTCACCCACAGGTCGTCCGCCTACAGAGCTGGAGCGGGCTGCGAGAAAGTACCAGCCTCTCTAGCTGTAGGTGCACTAGCATTCGCCCGCTCACACAGCCTAAGATACTCGGCCTAGAAAAGTTTGGAAACTCGATAATTGCCTAAGTTATATTAAAATTAACACAAAGTAAAGTAATACTTACATAGGTCTGCGAGGCCCTCTCATCAATGAGATTTTCGTCCTTGCGATGGGTGGCCAAGAAGACGGTCACCATGTTTGCATCCTCACCCCTCTGTACTTGTTAAAAATATATTATTTAGTACTAAACTTAAATATTTTTTCCTACTACCATTTTATCGTACTTATATTAAAATAATATATCTTAAATAAAAAATATACCAAACGACGAAAATGTTCTGTCATCGGAATCGAGCCACCACACCACTTGGCAGCATTCCGCCTAGCCGCCTTGGCCTTCTCAGACCTTTCCTTGTAGCTCGAATCGTCGAATCTAGCCCTTATCGTAGTCCACTGCTCAGGCATGATCCAACTTTGGATCGGTTTTCCAGCACGATCACGAGCCTTCTGGTCATCCAGAGCATCACGGATAAGCTTGGCGACAATGGTAGAAAATAGCCGCTCAATCAACTCGGCCCGGTGCGGAGGATAGAAATACGTTTGCTACAATAAATAATTTAGTAAGTGAGCATCACGGATAAGTTATATAATATGCATAAATTAGAGGATTTATATAATATACTTTTACCTTGAAGTGTGCAAACCAGAATGCCTTCCTCTCCTCCGGAGCTTCAGGATAGTTGATCCAAGGACCACCATAGTTATTCCTCAGAAATAGGCCCAGGCGTCTCTGAACCAACGATGGACGATATCTATATAGAGATAATTATTTTGATCGAAAAAGTCAATATATGATAAATAAAGAAATACACGATATATATGATGCTAAATCATCTAATTGACTTACTTTGTACCGTCAGCCCAAATCTCTATCCTCGTCTCCTCCGGAGGTGCGCATAGAGGATCTTGCTGATGTTGAGACAACGTCAGCACGACCTTCTCTACACGCTCATCTGTCTCCATGGTTTTGTTAGCAGGAGGAACGCTGGACGAGGGAGTACTATCATGCCTGGAACTACTCATCCCAGGAGTGATGCCATGTAACGTCATCGCAGTCGGAGATGTGACTGATCGATATACTGGAGTACTGGGTGACGACGATCTGGAACCAACAGTAGGCAGTACCGGAGGAGCACTCTGTCTACCTCGAAACCTGCCAAATCCTCCGCGTCGTCCTGTCATACCTGATAATAACATATGATGAATAAAGAAAAAACAAATATATAGTACATTCTACAGTCAAAATATTATGCATATCTCACATCATTCTATAGTCAAAATATAATACATATATTCATCAAAATAGTATATTCTACAGTCAAAATATAGTTATATTCTACAGGCAAAATATTTTATTTTCAATCATCTTCAGAAAATTTATCTTGTTCGCCTTCCTCGTCCTCCTCTTCTTCTTCCTCCTCCTCGTCTTCACTTTCATCTACTTCGTCTTCGTCTTCCTCTTCGGATAATTTTATATCTTCTACATTATTACTCGTGTAATGAGTAACTTCCATTGAGTCCACATATACAATATTTGTTACAAGAGATAGATCGTCCTCCTGATAAGCTATTTCGTCAATATCAAAGGTATTTCTAGCTTTAGTCTTGCATACTGTCCACCAATCTGACCTCGCTGTCCCCCGTCTAGGATAAGTTATGAAGTACATGAGCTGAGCCTGACTTGATAGGACAAATGGTTTATAGTCTTGATATCTACGCTTATAGTTTATATCCACAAGGCCATGCTTATCAATTTTCCAACCTTGATCTTAAATTAGATCGAACCATTCACACTTGAATAGCACGATATTAGCAGGTTTTGTGCCATAATTATATGTCAACTCCACAATCTCTCGTAAGATGCCAAAGAAATCATTGCCTGGATCGACGTCTTTGTAGTTCAAAGATTTGATACACAAATAACTGTTTTTCGTGGAATCAAGATCCAGAAAGCTGTCTCTGATAGGAGCATTTGTTGACTTGAACCTAAACCCATTCACACAGAAACTTGGCCATGTTTTAATGGCAGTAATTGGTCCCTTGGCTAGAGTTCTAATAGATTCAGTCTCGGGTGTTATTAGACGATCGACCTAAATACCAAAGTAGCGATAGTAAGTTATTTGTGGTATAAGTACAAAATTAAAAAGTAATTACCAAGCACCTTACATATGCACTCAACCAAGAAGAAAAATGGCATCTTATTTTTTGTTCTACTTCTTCTTCTGTTATGTAGGGTCTAACCGACCTCAACTCATCATTATATGTGCTAAAAAACAATGAAGCAACTGCTGATTAGTAGCATAATAGTAGCTTATACTATTATATTGAGATGATGTAAATATGGACGTATTAATTACTTACCCCTCTAGCTTCTCCACTTCATTCTTGTCGCAATTGAGTAATATATACAATTGAGCAGCCCTTAGCTCATCGTCATTCAAATATCTCTTCTTTATTTTCCTCGAAGGCTTTCCGGACGCATTGAATACTTTAAGTATTGCATCATTAGATTCCTAATATCCGTCGTCATTTTTCGGAGCTTTCGTTCTATTAGTAGAAACATGAGGTCTGAAATACGTCGAGCAAAAGTTTGTAATCTCTTCGAGAACATAAGCTTCACAAATAGAGCCCTCAACCCGTGCATTATTTTTCATCTTTCTCTTTAGGTGATTCAGATGCCGCTCGAAGGGGTACATCCACCGATAACCGACAGGACCACCAACACGTGCCTCATAGGAAAGATGAATTAGCAAATGCTCCATAGAGTCGAAGAATCCAGGAGAAAATACCTTCTCGAGCTTACATAGTGTTACCGTAATATCCTTCTCTTGCTTTTCTAGATGATCGACAAGCAACTTAGTACAACAAAGATCTCTGAAGAATATGCTGAGCTCTGTCAATGGATCCCAAATGACCTGCGGTAAGAATTTTCGAAATGCAATCGGATTAACCTCTCCATGAATACGTGACAATCATGGCTCTTCATACCAGCCAGTTTGTTCTCCTTGAGGTCGACGCATCTTCTCAAGTTCGACACGTACCCGTCTGGAAACTTTAGTCCCTGAATCCACCTACAAAGTGTGGTGCCCTGTTCCCCCTATTCGGGGAGCACGGCTAAGAAATACAAGACGGTATCGTTCGATCGGGATAGATTGAATCAAGAACTCATCCTCGCTATGGATTTGCCTCTTCAGAATCGATTCCCATATTCAGTGGACCGTGCCCCCGGGATCGACTTAGCGGCAGAGTCAGGAGGGACCTCTCCGCTGCATTCTTTGTTGCCTAGTTTTCGCTGTCGCTTGTTGCTTTCGTGCCTTGAGTTGGTTTTCTGTTTTGCTTGGGTTTTCTTGAACGGTTTCGATGGATTTCATTGCTTTCGTTCTTAGGACTGCACTTCAATTCCGATAAGGGAGAGAGAGGAAGAAGTACTGATCAGCTATTCGTGTCAATACAGGTGAACCAGCTGTAGTCGTCGCACGAGCGGACGCCTAAAGCACTTCTTTCCTTTTCCTTTCAATTATCAAAGTGAGTGGCTACCAACCCGATTAGCTAGCCCTTCTTGCTAGTCTTCACATCAAATTCTTGTGTTCATGCTTGCCCCGATCAAACGATACCAAGTAATAACTAAAAGATATCAAGATAATAAGGGAATAGACTTGGATCTGTATGCTTGTCATTGAAACGTGTGAACGGTTACTTACTACATGCTTGCTTATTCAAAATGTTTACCATATGCATATATACAAGTTAGAATGTTTACTTCTTCTTCTATAAATATGCTATATGTAGAACACCCTTTGCCATGCATCAATTATTCAGGGAGACTATGCAAAATACATCACACAATGTTACATATCTCCTGATTTCATTGCCTCAGCTACATAAATGGCAACTTAACACAAACGCCGTTGATCACGGACAACTTGTGCACAAGGCCTCTCGGTTCCTGCGGACGGTCGCTGGGGCACTGGCACCGATCCGATCCGGACGGAACCTCAAGATTAGTCTCTCCCATAGGCGAGATAGCGTGCAGCGATACATGTGCCTCCGTCACCTTAGCCTGAGACTAAGACCGTCCATTATGGCATCAAAGCCAGTGATCCCCTCGTATATTTAAACCTGTTGAAACTAACTTGTGTCTTCTTGACAGGGAAGGCAAGGTAAGTATTATGCAGGTGGTTCAGACGGACAGGTAAATGTCACCGAACGGTGACGGGTCATTTCAATGATTCTATATCTATGTCTGGTTGTAAAATAAACTAAGACAAGATAGAAACCCACAGTAAATATGCATGCTTCATTAAAACAACGTGTTGACTCGTATAGTTGGGTTAGCTTGCCTTCACCAGTACGTTTCGATGTACTGACCCTCGTTGAAACAGGTTCCCCGCGCTAGGAGAACCAAGCGAGGAGCAGGAGACAAACCCCCATTCCAGTCCAGCTGTAGGCACGCCTCGACCGTGCCACCTTTGACGCATTTTGAAGAAGAAGCCTTTTGAAGAAGAAGCTAGCCACCAAGCAACCATGCAGCTTTGTGGCAAGGCAGTCATTCCGACCCAAGGTCTTATATTTTGAGTAGTAGTAAAGGATGTAATATACAGGACTGCTATTTCATTTTGTGTCAACACTTTTGTAAGCCCATAGAGGCAATCCTTATGTCTCAGTTCAAGGAGTTTGTAATAGATGTTCATATTATCAATAAAAGAGAACTTTTCCATGTTCAAATCTGTGTTTCAATTATCTGCGTACTCTGAATATGTGCTCGCTATGCAAAACAAAATACTTAGCCTTGTGCGGTGCGCAACCTAGGTCCGCACGGCGGTCACGCCCGGGGGATGACTATCGATTCCACGGAATCGGGGCGTGACACAAAGTCTCCCTTTATCCTCTTTCTCCAGTGAGAAAACTGACTTAGGTTGCTTTAACTTTCCATTCCCCTCCTCTATCAAATGCAATGCAGGACGTCTACATATTTCTTCTAAATCTAACCTGGCCTTCAGATTATCTTTCGTCTTTCCCTTTACCTCCATTACAGTATTAATTATGTTATCAAACACATTCTTATCGATATGCATGATATCAAGGTTATGTCTGATCAGATTGGTGCTCTAATATGGCAGATCTTAGAATATACTCCTCTTCGTCCAGTTATGGGTGCGACCAATCCGTCATATTTGTACCCCTTAGCAGGCTCTTCGATAGCACTTGGTAAATCTTTTACCTCTTCCCATATCGTGTATCTGGGCTACCTTGGCGGTGGATTGGCCTTCTCCATAACGCCCATACGAAAAGCATTCATGTTCCTCCGGTACGGATGATCCTTTGGCAGAAATTATCGATGACAATCGAAGAAGCACAGTTTGCCTCCGTGTTTCAAACGGAAAGCCTTAGTACGGTCCATGCAATACGGACATGAGAGATGACCATGGGTGCTCTATCCCGATAATATTCCATAGGTCGGAAAGTCATTAATGGTCCACATAAGTGTTTCCCTCATATGAAAATTCTGCTTTCTAGAAACATCGAACGTGTTGGCACTTACTTCCCACAACTGATTCAACTCATCTATCAAAGGCTGTAAATACACATCGATGTTCCTCTTTTGATTATTCGGACCCGAGATAATAACGGTTAGGAATATATACAGAGTCTTCATGCACATCCAAGGCGGTAGATTATACGGAGTGACGATCACAGGCCAACATGAATACTGGGAGCCCGATAGTTCGAATAGGGTAAAACCATCTGAGGAGAGCCTCAATCTGATATTACGCGAATCAGAAGCAAAATTTGGATACTCTCGATCAAAGTGCTTCCATGCTTCTCCATCGGATGGATGATCCAATACTCCTTCGATCTGTTTTCGCCTGTGCCAACTCATGTTTTCTGCATTTTTCTTAACCATAAACAACTGCTACAACCACGGCGTCAAAGGCAAGTAATGCATCAAATCGGTAGGCTTCCTTGCACCGACAGACTTTCCTCTAACAGTGGCCTTGTAGCGATCAGCACCATAAAATCTGTACACATCTTCATCCTTGTCGTCTTTGTAGTACAACATGCACCCGTTGCGACATGCATCGATTTTTTCGTATCCCATCCAGAGCGATCTCACCATCCTCTTAGATCGATAGAAGTCTTTAGGCAACTTTGCACCCTCGGGCAAGATCTCTATAATTAAATCGATCAGTTGATTATAGCACTCTTGCGACATGTTAAAGTCGGACTTGATGCTCAATAATCTTATAACCACCTCCAACGGTGAATGATCTTTCGTCTTCCCCTTTACAACGGTGAATGATCTCCAGCAACTCCATAAATTTTGCAGCATCGGCATTCGGTGCCTCCTCAGCTGCATCATAATTATCCGGATTGAAACTAGGTCCCGCCGCATAATAATTGTCCGGATTGAAACTAAGCCCCGCCGCATCAAAAACCATGTTTACCCACCCATCGTCGTAAGCATCGTGGTCGTGACATCCATATACGGCTCCATATAAGGCTTCGACTCTGATGCTAGAGACACAAGTTCTCCATGCGCGGTCCACTGATAGTAATTTGGCCTGAAGCCCTTCAAGTACAAATGATATATGACTTCCACTTCTGGATGATATTTCCTGTTGTGACATCTCACACACGGACACTTAATTTTGGTACCGTCCATGTACTGAAGGAACGCCTTGGCGAACTGCAGGAACTGCTGTACACCCTCAATGAATTCATCTTGCACACCGCACATGTCATCAGGATGATGGTTGTACATCCACGAATGATGACGCAGATAGTAATATATATTCATTTCTAGATACTTCTGCAAAAATGACAGTATGTATCCTATAAATTATTACATACAGTATGTATCCTATAAATCATTACATACAGTGTGATTATGAACTTAGTTAGGACAAGTTGCCACACATAAAAACTGAGTAGACAACTATAATTTAACTTAGTTAGGATAAGTCATCACACATAAATGCATAAGGAGAACGAGGCTTCACCCGGATGACAAAAATGGTCAATTGTAAATGTCAAGATGCCCTATGCTTTTATTATTTTTTGTAGGAGATATTAGAAAATATCTAGGAAGGGGCACCTAGCCTCTCCTGTATGTTGTACTTGAAATGAATCAAGTCAATTATTGTTGAGCCAGCTTCCCAATATTACTCATGGTTCTTGTTTCCCCTACTGAATGCTAGAAATGCAGACACTAACCCTAATACTGACACGGACACACGGACACGAACACGAACACGGGAATGAGGGTGTGTATGTGTGTTCTAGTTTGTTACGAACCCAAACTAGTGAGCTTCACTTCCAGTAGCAATATCGAAGTATATGCAGTGCAGTGACAAAGTGCAAAGGTTCAACAACAGCTCAGTAGCTTTGTAGCAAAGTAGCAAGAGTCTCAGGAGCATAGCCAACTCATCATCTACTAGCCAATCGTATCAGTAGTCCGAGACATCATCTACGATCTAGTATCAGAGTGAGCCACATGAGTATCACTCACATGCGAGTATATAAATGTTTCTTAAATTCTTGAGGCAGAGAGAGAGAGAGAGGGCAAGAGGTAGCAATATTTAGACCTATAACCTACACAAGTAGGCATCAAATTAAAAAGAAACCTTCTCATAATTATGCATCACCGTCAAGAAGGGCCTACTACGTAAATTTATAGGCGCAAGACAATAACAGTTTTACATGGCCAAGTGCTATAATCATGCCCTCCACACGCACACGCATACAATGTAACCCTTGTCAAGCAATTGTATACATATAATCCAGACATATCTAAAATCATATTCATCCTGGCTGTTCCAGGCTTCCATCCTTAAAAATGATCTTGATGTGGTCATCCAGCATTTGTATGAATATTTTGTCTAAGAACCTTATGTACTAAATTTTGTATTGATAGATGAAGAAGCCACAATATACTAGTCAAACATACAATATATCTGAACACAGTTCCCAGAACCTCGAGTATACAAATTTTGTATGGGGAAGGAGCTAGCATCTATTGAGTTCATTATCTACTTCTTTTAGCTCTGCTTGAAAGCATGTCCAAAGGACATTTATCATAGTATATGAAGGATTTCTGAGGTCATAAGGTGCTTTAAAATAAAATTTAACACTAACAGGTCTCTACACAGTGAACCGTTATCGAGAGCCAATAAATAAAACTGAAGGGCATTGCATTTGGGGATACTCTAAGCTGAAATTAGCAGCAAAGAGTTAGGGTTAGTGTCATATCATGTCGTATCGTATCTTGTTAGAGAGAGAGACAAAGAAAGGAGACAGAGAGAGGAGATCACCGAGGAGGGGAGCCGGAGGAAGAAGGTGAGCCGGAGGAAGGAGGGGACACGGCCGGAGGGGGGTCGCCGAAAGGGAGGAGGGGACGCGGGGAGGGGGGAAATATTTGGGAGAGGGGGGGGGGATATTTGGGAGAGGGATCAAAAGAAATGGGGGGAATCAGCCCTAAATAAAACTTATTTAGCGACGTTTTAGCGACGCACGTCGCTAAGTTATCTGCTAAACGTCACTAAATAAAATAAATTAGCGACGTTTAGCGAAGCCAGTAAAGTAGTCGCTCATTTAGCGACGTCCTGGACGTCGCTAAATACGTCACTAAATGTCTAAAAGAGGAACATCGCTAAATAAGTCGCTAAACGTCGCTAAATGAAACAAATTAGTGACGTTTAGCGACCTTAATTAAACTTATAGCGACTAATATTTTGAAAATTGAATAACAGTTGCTAAACGTCGCTATATATCGACAATTAGCGACGTCTAGCAACGTTATTCCTTAGAGTCGCTGATTTATTTAATATTAGCGATGTTTTACTTTTACGTCGCTAAAAAAACCTCGCTAATTTCGCTTATTCTGGTAGTGGTACATGTAGTATCCAAGGCTATCATTTTGGAGTCCATTGTACTCCTAGCTATGATAGTTTGTTTACATGAGCCCAGGAGATTGCATCTCCTCCTAGAGTAAAAACATATCCAGTAGTGGATTTTATATTATGTGAGTTAGTTACCCAGTTTGCATCTGAATAACCTTCTATGATATCAGGGTGTCTAGTATAGTGCAGCATATAATCTAGAGTACCCCTAAGATATCTAAATACTCTATCTATTGTTGTCCAATTTAACTGATTTGGGTTACTAGTATATCTACTTAGTCTCCCAATAGCAAATGCAATATCAGGTCTGGTTCTATTTAATATATACATGAGAGAACCTATCATCTGTGAATATATGTGTTGTTCCATGGGAGAACCCTTATTCTACTTGAGAACAACACTACTGTATAAGGAGTAAGGGAAGGTTTTTTTTTTATCAAAATACTCAAAAAAATTTAGCATTTTCTCGATAAAGTGTGCTAAGGATAGAGTATAGCCCTCATTGTATTTGGACAGTTGCATGCCTAGAATCAAATTGGCTTCACCTAGATCTTTCATATCAAACTGGCTGGATAAATAGTCCTTGGTATTAATTATCAATTCTAGTGATGATCCAAGAATAAGGATATCATCTACATACAAACATAAGATGACACAACTTTCATCTATAATTTTGGAGTATATACATTTGTCATACTCATTTGGCACGAAACCATATTCTGAGAAGACTATGTCAAATTTGTTGTTCCATTGTTTGGGAGCTTGCTTTAGGCCATAAAAATATTTGACTAAACTGCAAACTTTTTTTCTTGGCCTTTAGCAATAAAACCTTCAGGTTGCTCCATGTAGATTTCTTTCTCTAGGTCCCCATTTAGAAATGCTGTCTTTACATCCATTTGATAGATTAGCATATTATGAATGGATGCTATGGCTAGAAGGGTTCTGATAGAGGTGATCCTAGCTACAGGTGAGTAGGTATCAAAATAATATAATCCCTTTTTCTGGGTAAAACCTTTGGCTACTAATCTTGCCTTGTATTTTTTTATAGTACCATCGCCTCTAAGTTTCTTTTTGAATATCCACTTACAACCTGTGGGTTTACTACCTAAAGGTAGGTCTGCTAGAAACCAAGTATTGTTCTCCATGATGAAGTTATACTCACTGTTAATGGCTTCTTTCCAGAAAGGGGCATCATGAGAAGATATTGCTTCTTCATAAGTTGAGGGATCACCCTCTATCAAAAAAGTGAAAAAACCTTCTCCTAAGTTCTTTTTAATTCTTTCTCTTTTACTCCTTATAGGTTCTATATTTTGTTCAGGTTGTGAACTAGATATTTGAACATGAGAGCTAGTGGACGGAGCAAGAGAGAAGTTGGAGGGAGATAAAGAAATTCTATCTTTGAAAGGATATATATTCTCAAAGTAAACTGTATCTCTTGCTTCTATAATAGTATTGTTAGAGATTTCACTTACTTCTAAGTGAGTAATAAAAAATCTATTGGCATTGCTATATAGGGCATATCCTATGAATACAACATCTACAGTCTTAGGTCCAATCTTCCTCTTTTTAGGTTCAGGAATTCCTACTTTAGCTAGACATCCCCAAACTTTGAGATAATTGATCATAGAAGCTCTTCCTTTCCATAATTCATAGAGAGTCTTATCATTAGACTTACTAGGAATCCTATTAAGGATGTAACATGAAGATAATAATGCTTCTTTTCATAAATTATCGGAAGCACCTGACCTGAGGAGCATGGCATTCACCATGTCTAATAGAGTACTACTCTTCCTTTCATCAACTCTGCTGGATTATGGTGAATATGGAGCAGTTACCTCATGGATTATTCCATGTTCTTCACAAAAATTGGTCATATCATTTGATGTATACTCTCCACCACGATCTGATCTAAGTATCTTAATATTTCTCTCTAACTGGTTCTCAGCTTCAGATTTATAGACCTTAAATCTATATAGAACTTCATCTTTGGTTTTGAGAAGATATGTATAACAATATTTTGAATGATCATCTATAAAGGTAACAAAGTATTTTCTACCGCATCGGGTCAAAACCCTATTTGAGTCACACATATCACTATAAACTAGCTCTAGAAGGTCAGAGTTTCTTTCTACAAATTTGAAAGGTAGCCTAGTGTGTTTGGCTTGAACACATATCTGACACCTGTGTTTATCATCTATTGGAGTCTTAGGAATAAGATCTAAGTTTATCATCCTTCTTAGGGAACCTAGATTCACATGACCTAATCTACTGTGCCACACATTTAAAGATTCTATATTGGAAACAACAAAAGAAGGATCTAAAATTTTATTCACGTACTCAAAATAAAAAGACCATCTCTTACAAACTATTTTCCAATAAAAGTGTCATTCTTAGAAAATACTACTTTATTTGCCTCTATTACAATCTTGTACCCTGAAGCTACAAGAAGAGACCCACTAACTAAATTTCTTCTGATAGACGACACATACAACACATCATGAAGAGTCAGAGTTTTTTTGATGTCATCTTTAGATCTATTCTTCCTCTTCCTATAATCTGTGCAGCTGAGCCATCTCCTAAGGTTACACCTCCTCCACCTGATTCCTGATAGTTTGAAAAACAGGAGCGATCAAAGAAAACATGAACATTAGCTCTAGAATCCAACCACCAATCGTCAGAATGGTAGGAAATATTGACTAAGGGTTGATAGCTTATAGACTTGAATGAGCTAGAAGAGTCGTTGAGAAGCATGTTTGCTTCTGGTTTGGCTGGATGTTTCCCTTTGTAAGAAGTATGGACAGCTTCCTTCTTCCTATGGAAACAGTTAGTGGCCATATGGTTTGTTTTACCACACACAAAATAAAATCTCTTCTGATCCCGAGTCTGACCAAAGTTTCTTGGTTTATAGTGATGATAGTTTTGGTGTTGAGGCTGAAGGTTCTTCTTCTTCTTGAAGATATTCCTTTTGTGTTTGTGATGATGATGAGGCTTGGGTTTGCCTTGGGATTCTACTAGGTTTACCTTAGCTTTAGACTCAGACTTAGGGTTAGACCTTAGCCTAATTTATTCTTCTGTTCTAATTTTCTTTAGGACTTGAGCAAATGTAAGGTCACCTTGAGTATGAATAAGGTCTTTCTTGACATCAGACCAGGAGGGAGGAAGCTTGTCTATTAAGTAGGCTATTTTATACTAAGTAGAGAAGAAAGTGACTTTTGCTTGAATATGCCTAAGGTATTCTTGGAATTCATGTATTTGGTTATTCATAGGTTTATTATCTACTATAAAGTATTTGTTGAATGAGGAGGAATTGAATCTTTTAATTCTAGCATCATCATAGCTATATTCATCTTTCAAGGCATCCCAAAGTTCTTTAACACTTTTGTATTCAAAGAATATGTCATATAGTGATTCAGACAAAGTGCTTAAAATTCTATGGAAGTAATGGTAGTCTATTTCCTTAGGGGTCTTGGATTTAGTGGAGCCAAAGGACTTGGATACACCTATGTCAGACTCAGTGTCATCAGAGTCATTTGTGATTGGTGTGGAACCATCAATGGCTGAGATCAATCCTAAGGTAGTGATCCAAAATTTTATCTAATTTTGCCATATCTTAAAGTAGGTCCCGTTGAACTTTGTAGGTTTAGCAGTAAAAGTCTCATCATTGACAGTCATGGTTGCTAATGAGAAAAGTCTGAAACTGAAAGATACGTAATTACTTAATAATAATGTACAATAATTTAGAATAATAGTTTAAGTGATTTTGCTAATCAATCTTAAAATCTTTAGTCTATCAAGTCTAGATTAACTTGGGTTAGCTGTAGGGGTCGGTTCCCAGCTAGCGGTGGTCTGAAAATACTTAAATACCGTGTCACTTAGGGCTATTTATACCCGGTTGACAGAAGGACCCTTTTGGCTTGTTCCCAAATTTATCTCTACTTTTAGAATTCAGACTTAAAGAGATTTGCAATTATACTAAACTATTATTTGTTCAATACTGGAGACGCAGTGAGATTGTCTTAAGGTCGTTATAAATAAATAATATTGTAGTTAACAATATGTAAATATAGAGCTAATAATAACAATGAATACCAATGATGGTATATATATTAAGCAAAATTTTATGTGCTACAAATACTAAATTACAGTTGCTAAATTGAATCATAAGATTATATGTGCTGGCAAATATTATGTTAATAGTCCTTAGTAACAATAATTTTCTAATACCAATTCTTAAGTAATATATGATTTAAATAATTAAAACTTATGATGACAGTAGGTTTTATACTAAGATGAACACCGAATATAAAATACGAACAAGTGTGCTGACCCTATATGTACGTAATATTGTTAACAGATTTGCTACACTAGTGTTAGACTAGCTAAAAATAAGTTTATTTGTTCCAGCAATTGATTCAGATGTATGATCCAACAATTGAATGTTAACGTATATATAAAAGAACTTTGATAGCAAATATTCTACTCACAAATATTTTGCTAACAAAATAAGATACAGAACTAACAAATGTTTTACTACCAAATAGTTTGTCACAGTGTATAAAAAATAGCGTGTTATTTAATACAAATTTGCTACAGAATATTTTAACACAATTTCGTAACAAAATATTAAGTAATTTTTTTTTTACTGTGCTAATCAGTAGCAACGTTGAATGTAAATTATTCCTACAACACATTTAACATCATGCTACAAACTATTTTGTAATATGTCGGGATCAACTCTTAGATTATTGTTAATATATATATATATATATATATATATATATATATATATATATATGTTATTTTTTAGAAATTTTATAAGAGAAGAAAGGAGGAAAAAATATTACTGGCCTCCGGGGAAGTCGTGCACGAAGCATTGCCCTAAGAGTTGATCCGAGATCTATGTGCAGACGTTTCTCGGAAGCTCCTAGTGGTAAAATCCTCTGACTACCGGGTTCTCTTAGTTGCACACAACTCGGAGAGAGAGACCGAACTTAGCTCTGCCAAGAGCAAGGATTTAGAGAACAAAATGTGGTACGAGAGAAGAATGAGAGAGAGAGAGAGATTTCACGTAGGAGAATTTTTTGTAGGAAGAAATTGGGATGAGAACCTCAACAAATATATAGGGAGAGAACCAAGCCTTCACTACAGACAACAGAGTAAATGCTATTAATCCAGACGTTTAATGAGTAATGAAGAAGTAAATTTGTGGAGATGTCACATGTTTAAAAGGTGGAAAATAAACCTGGACATAGGGAGTAATAAATGTCCAACGTTCAAAATTTGAATGAGTCAAATCGGTTCAAAAACTAAAGGGGAGCAAAAAAATTTTGGATCCCATCCCGAAGAGTAAATTGGCTCGACATTCGGTGTCCGCAGGTATGGGCACATACCCGCACCCATTACACGTGCCGAATCGGATCGGACGGCGGCGGCGGTGCGCGCGTGTGGCCCAAGGGGTTCCCCACACAACATCTTTAAGAGAGCAATGAAGAAGAACTAATATATATGTATACAAGGGGGGAGTGGTCCAACCGATGTGGGACTAAAGAAAAAAGGAGAAAGTTGAGCTTTTGCTTACATACAAAGCCAACAGAAGCCTTCTCTAGTCCCGACGAGATGAGCTCCGACTGGCGGCGGGATCCACGACTTCGACAACCGACGAGTATTCTTCTCCGGCATTCGAGCTGACATCGCTACAGCAACTTAGCTAAGCTCCTCCACCGGCGAGGCGCCACCCAGTCGACGACGGTGACGATGATTTCTCCGGCGACGACAAATGTCGAGCACCACGACGATGAACGCTATGGCCCCGGTGAGTTGTTTGAGTTTCTATTTTTGATTTTTAATCCTTCTTTTCAAAATTTGATCATTACAGATCAAATAGTTCTCTGAAATATTCTCTTTGGCTTTTATACACCATCTGTTCGTCAAAATGTCTTAGTGAAACCTCAGTGAAGGTGAAGGATTGCTAGTTCAAATCACACGAACGACGGCACTGTAAGCACGAATAGGGGCACGGGTCATTGAGTGATCGTGCGGATTGGACATGCAGTTCCTCGTGTCCGTACGTTGGAATCTTATACGCAAGTAACAGACTCTTCTTCTTCTTCTTTCTCAGTTTTCTTGTTCAGAGTCTATAGTTTTTGATTCAGTAGTAAATCTTGAGTGGGAACGAAAACATATTTGAACTCATAATAGAATAGGCTCAGTTTTGGTGTGTGTCTAGAACAGGACACAGTGAAGAGACGACCCTCTATTTCTTTTGGTCGTATGTCCATAAGAAAGATTTCTGTCAGAAGAGTTTTACTGTGTCCACAAACGCAGTGTCGAATGAACAGTGAGAAGATGCTTCTTTTCATTCTTGATTTCAAATTTATTGGACGGGAGTTGTGAATTTAGCTCGAATTAGCAATTCAAATTGAACTCAAATACTCTTAGATCATAAACCCGGTCCTATCATTGTTCGGGTTTTAGGTTCAGAGCCCAGTGGTCCTGGACTGAGCCATCGGCCAGCCTGGATGCATCTCCACCGTCCAGCGCGCCACGTGGAAGGGGGAGAGGCGCGTAGCGTGGGACTGGCGGTTTCCGTGGAAAGGATTCGAGACAGTAGGTCCAGTATTCTCTGGACTGAACCAGTTGGGCGGGCCAAGTCTACTAGACATTCCGAGGACTCGATCAGTCCACTGTAACGGGCCAGTATTGATGGACTGGACTGGACTGGACTGGACTGGACTGAACCCAGTAATTTAGGGTCTGGGTTGTGGGCTGTTAATTGATTAGTTAAACTAGTCAGTGATTGATTGGTTAGTAATTAAGTTAGTACTATCGGTAATAAATTGATAATTAGTTAGTGATAGTTAATTAATGAATTGTTAGTAATAAAAATTGGACTAAAAGAATTAAAATTAGTGAAGTGTTGTAGAAGTATGGAAAAATTCAAAGTCTATGCGTCTAAGTAGCTATGCGCCGATGCGTCTAGAAGTCTATGCGTCTAGAAGTATGGAAAAATTAAAATTAGTGAAGTGTTGATGACCCTGATGATTAATTTACATGCAGATACTCATAACGTTCACTGAACGTTAGGGTATATATAAATGTATATATATTGTCGATATATCACACTATGGTCGCTGGCCTTGAGCTATGTCGGTCGTGATATATGTCAGTTGTATATATATATATATATATATATATATATATATATATATATATATATATATATATATATATATATATTATGTTATTGGTATATCACACTATGGTCGCTAGCCGAGAGTTATGTCGGTCGTGATATATGTTAGCATATATATATATGGCCGTTGGCCTTGAGCTATGCCACATCCTATTTAGCCTACACACTTACCCATACGTACCAATGTTGTCCTCAGTTTGCATTTACTTAGATGGTTAGCACACCCTCTTTACTTATTCAGTATTTATATTTGGCATATTTTTTTATTATCTTGTTACGTCCCTCTGAGGACCTGATTCCCTTCCAGATCTGGATGCGACGTACAACCCGAACGTGTACGGGCCCGGGCATGGGACGAGATACGCTACCGAGGAGGAGATTGAGGTGATACCTTTGGAGTTTCCCTGATCACTGGTAGGCCTTCCGCCTAGGACCAGAGCATCTTTACCTAGTTAGATTATGTTCCTGTCCACTTATCTGTCTTTCCGTACTTTCTTTACAGTATTATATTTAGTAGGTTTCTCCCCATCAGACTTATTTGGGTTGTATTATGACATTCAGACTCCTTATGTTTCATTTCTAGTATTTATTTCAGTATTTCTTATTTATGTTCTGTTGATGTGATTAGTTGTACCGGTTGCATGCTTAGTATTAGTTGGGGACTTAGTTCATATTCACATCGTAGTACACCTAGATAGGGCCATTAAATTGGTAACCTAATCTAGATGTATCAGCTGGCCTAGTTGCGTGTCGGTCCTATTATAGTTTTGGACTGGGGTGTGACATGGTTTTAGTGGGCCCATGCAAGTCTCTGATTATCGCTTGTGGTATGATGTCATGCCCGACGAGCCTGTAATAGGATTAGAAGTTATTATATCTCATCCACATTGATTACCATCTTTGAAACTCTTTCATATTTAACTATTTAAATATCTGCAACCTGTTTTTTTGTTTCCGTACTCTTTTAATTTAGTTCTATCTCCTGCAGAGAGAAGAACTTGCGTAGCGGACGTGCGACATAGGGGCCATTGTGCCATCTGACACTGCGTAGAGGGAGGATAGATCCCCGGGACCACTTGGAGAGAAGCCATGACTACAGGTTCCGATGATACCTCAGACCCCGTTGATAAACTGGCACCAGACTTCGTAGGCTATTCCGATACAACAACATGAGGGCCAGACTTTACAGGCTGTTCCAACACAGCAGCACTAGGGCCAGACTTTGAGGGCCACGCGACGCCGCAACCCGAGGGACCGACGTCTGAGCAGGCACCGACATCGCAGTCGGAGGTTTCGTTGCCACCACCTCCACCTTATCCACCTCAGATGCCGTACGGACCTTACTTGCAGAAGATGCCGTACAGAGCCTTCCTACCTCAGATGTCGCAGCCGGAGGGTTAGCCACAAATATTTTAGTTCTTTCAGGCCATGATACAAGAGCAATGGCATCAGGCCAAGACTATAAGGCAGAGCTTGATGGCAATTCTGGAGAGGTTACCTGCACCATCACCTGCCCCTGCTCAGCCAACAGGCAAGGTTCAATGGTTTCGTCAGATGAGTCCGGGGACCTTTACGGGTAGCGAGACTGTCGAGGAGATTTCATATTGGGTCGCCAATACGGAGATGGTACTGGAGGCTTCTCATCTACCTCTGGACCTATGGGTGACTGCGGCGAGGGCCTAGTTGAAAGGAAATGTCCATCACTGGTGGGACTCTATGGAGCGTAGCGTCGGCAAGAAACAGACATGGGAGCAGTTTTTGGAATAATTCAATGCGAAGTACTTCACAGCTACGTTCATGAATGCACTCTACTCTTAGTTTCTGCATCTGGAGCAAGAAAATATGATTGTAGAAACGTATGATGTGGAGTTCAATCGTCTTAGAAGATTTGGTATTGTCCTGATACCAAATGATTTAGAGAAGGCCAAGAGGTTCCACAACAAACTGACTTGCGAAGCTCCAAAGATTTACTAGCTCGCAGGTGAGGATCTCTTACGAGGAGGTTCTGACAGAGGCCAGGATCCAGGAGGCTATTGGCAGAGGATCGATGAGCCAGAGGCTCTCCAGTGTGGTCATACCAGCTCGTGCACTGCCCATAGCAGGAGAACCAATCCGCCGACTAGGAGTGCAACAATAATAGAGAGTTACATCGTGCCAGAAGAGAGGGCTTTTGACCTGCCATCACTGTGGCAGGAAGGGGCACATCCAGAAGGATTGTTGGATGAGACTAGGATTGTGCATGATTTGCGGCTCGAACCAGCACCAGGCTCAAGATTGCCTACAACATAGGGATGCAATGCCGCAAACAGGACAGAGGCCAACTGCACTCGGTAGATTTCAGAGGGGACCACTACTGGCCCCACAGGAGGCTCAGTTTGATCGAACCCGACAACAGGCTGGGGGGCAGAGACACGACCAGGCGTTTGCTCTAGCAGTGAAGAGGAGAAACCAGAGGGGGAAGCAATCACAAGTACCACTTTAGTTGATTTATTACCTGCGACTGCATTATTTTATTCTGGTGCTATACTATCTTTCATATCTATTAGTTTTCTAGCAATTCATAGAGTAGCTACTTTTCCGTTGCCTAAGAGTCAGAAGATTCTTACCGGAGGAGGCATCGTGCTGGTTACAGTACTATTAGAACATGCTCGATAATCGTGTATGGTCAGGAGATGAGAGCTCAACTTTTGGTATTCCTGATGCAAACTTTGACGTTGTGCTTGGGATGGACTGGTTGAGCCAGTACCATGCCATATTGGATTGCTGGAGGGATAGCATCATTTTTAAACCTCCAGATCGCCCAGAGTTCGAGTTCATGCGAGGGACCATCGAGCAAGGAGTAGGCCAGAGAGTTGGAGTTTACCTGGCTATGTAGACATGCCACCGCTGATAGTTGCAGGGTTCGAGGATGTCTTCCCGAAGGAGTTGCCAGGCCTATCGCCAGATAAAGAGGTAGAGTTTACCATTGAGTTGGTACCAGGAGCAACGATGGTATCTTTAAATGTGTACCGGTTGGCAAAGAAGTAACTAGATGAGCTGAAGCTACAGTTAGAGGAGTTACAGAACAAGAGATTTGTCCATTCGAGTGCATCACCCTGGGGAGCATTACTGTTGTTTGTACCAAAGAAGGATAGGATATTCCGTATGTGCATTGATTACAAAGCCCTTAATGCTTTGACTATTAAGAACAAGTACCCTTTGACGCAGATCGATGACTTGTTCGACCAGCTGACATGAGCCAGGGTATTCTTGAAGATCGACTTGAGATCGGGATACCATCAGGTGAAGGTGAGGAGAGAAGATATTCCAAAGATGGCATTCAGGACTCCCTATGGCCACTACGAGTTCTTGATAATGCCTTTTGGATTGACGAATGCTCCTGCTATGTTCATAAACCTGATAAACAGAGTCTTGTACCATTACTTGGACCGGTTCGTGGTAGTCTTCATCGATGACATACTGGTGTATTCGAAGAGGCACGAGGAGCACCTGAGGACAATATTAGAGACGTTGAGGCGTGAGAGGCTCTATGCCAAGTTGAGCAAGTGTGAGTTCCTCCTAGACCGTGTCTCTTTTCTCGAACATGTCATCTCAGGAGATGGTAATTTAGTAGATCCGACGAAAATCACAACAGTAGAGACGTGGTCGACCTCTACCAACGTCTCAGAGGTGAGGAGTTTCCTAGGACTTGTCGAATATTATTGAAGGTTCATAGAGAACTTTACGAGGATCGCAGAGCCCCACTTGACCCGCAAGGAGCAGGAGTTTATTTGGACAGAGGAGTGTCAGAGGCGTTCGATGAGCTGAAGAATAGTCTGACCACATCACCTATATTGACCATACCTTCTGGACCCAGAGGATTTATGATCTACAACGATGTATCCATAAAGGGATTAGGATGTGTCTTGATGCAACATGGGAAGGTTGTGGCCTATGTCTCTAGGCATCTGAGGACTCATAAGAAGAACTATCCCACTCATGACTTGGAGCTTATCGCAGTAATTTTTGCTCTGAAGCTTTGGAGGTACTACCTTTATAGAGAACGAGTGGAGATATACACAGATCATAAGAGCCTGAAGTACGTATATACTTAGAAGAAACTGAACCTGAGGCAAATACGTTGGCTAGAGGTGATGACAGATTTTGAGATTGAGCTACAGTACCACCCGGGAAGGCCATCATGGTAGCTGACGCGTTGAGCAGGAGGCCCATGGCATTTCTCTTGACTACCCAGCAACACCTATTAGAGGATCTGTAGAAGTTGGGAATATAGATCATTATTCCAGAAGCAGACATTCAGTTGACGAGCCTTCAGGTACAGTCGTCATTGGTTGAGAGGATCAAGGCTGACTTGCCGACAGATGCCTGATTCTAGAGGCTTCGACAGAGGACAGAGGCCGGGATGCAGACCGAATTGTGCATACATGAGGACGGGACTTTGAGATATGAAGATCGTCTCTATATTTTGAACGGGGAGCTTCGTTAGGAGCTGATGACGGAGGCACACTGTTCAGCATACTCTATCCATCCAGGTGGCACTAAGATGTATAGAGACTTGCAGGAGTACTACTTGTGGCATAGAATGAAGAGAAAAATAGCCTGATTTGTAGCAAAGTGCCTGGTGTGTCAGCAAGTCAAGGCTGAGCATCAGAGGTCTACAAGCTTATTTCAGTCGCTCCCGATACCCGAGTAAAAATGGGAGCACATCATTATGGACTTTGTTACGGGCTTCTCGAGGAGTCCTAGTGGTCGTAATGCAGTGTGGGTGATCGTGGACCAACTCACCAAGTTCACTCACTTTCTACCCTTCAGAGTTGGGCAGTCTACTGAGGTCTTAACAGAAATTTATACAAGGGAGATCATGCAACTACATGGGATGCCATTCAGCATAGTGTCTGACAGGGTACGAGATTCACATCATACTTTTGGCGGAGTATACAGGAGAGTCTCGGGACTCGTCTGAAGTTCAGCACATCGTATCACCCACTGACCGATGGCAAGTCCGAGCGTATCATTCAGACATTGGAGGATATGTTGAGGGCATGCATGCTTGATTTCGGTGGATCATGGGAGGACCATTTGTATTTGGTTGATTTTTCCTACAATAATAACTATTAGCAAGCATTCAGATGGCTCCCTTTGAGGCATTGTATGGCAGGAAGTGTCCCCAGTGTGCTAGAGTGATGTGGGCGAGAGGTAGATTCTTGGACCAGAGTTGGTTGTTTGTATGATAGAGAAGGTAAAGCAGATACAGGGGCACCTGCAAGCAGCATAGGACAGGAAGAAGCATTGGGCAGAAGCGCACCGACGACCTCTAGGGTTCTAGGCTGGAGATCTTGTATTTATGAAGATCTCACCTACCAGAGGGACCATCAGATTTGGAGGCAGAGGAAAGCTTTTTCCGAGGTACATTGGACCATTCGATATTTTGGAGTGCGTCGGAGAGGTTGCCTACATGTTAGCATTTCTACAGTCATTGGAGGGAGTTCACGACGTCTTCCATGTATCTTAGCTGAGGAGGTATGCGTCAGATCCGAGTCATGTGCTTGACCACTCGAAGATCAATGTCGGACCTAGTTTGTCATATCTGGAGGAACTTGTAGAGATTCTGGACATGAGCGAGAAAGTGTTACGAGGTTAGATTATCCCTCTAGTTTATGTTGTATGGAGGCATCATGCACCATGTGAGTCGACATGGGAATGAGAGGATGATATTCGACTGCGTTTTTCCTATCTCTTTGAGGGCCTAGGTATATGGTAGAATTTATTTTCATTCAATAGTTTATACCATATGTTTGTTTTAATTTTGAGGATAAAATACTCTAAGGAGGGTAGATTGTAAACCCTCTCGACCAAAATTTAGGTATACTTGGCTTAGAGAGAGATTATGGTTAGTTTGGAGACATTTAGAATTAGAACATGGTGTTTTAATTAACTGTACAAAATTCGTCTCACTAGGTGCATCTTGCCGTTGCTTCGATATTTGTAGTGCTACTCTAGTTTTTGCCTTCAAACTAATTTCACACCTTTGACCTAGACGTATCAGTCTTCCATTCTGACCTTTGTGTCACTCATAAATACCTTCTCTTGTTCTTCATTTTAATCGCACAACATTCATTAAACAAATCTAATTTTGAACCTAAACTTTGCATCTATGTCCGTTTCAATCAAAATTGGAGACGCAACATCAACCCTTTCTTGCAACCCAATATACGATGATAATCTATTTCAAGTCTACTACGTCCGTGACACTTGTGTCACTCCCAATTGAGACCCTATGTACTTTTAATTTATTAAAGAACCGATGACACGATTTATATTTTTTTTGGGACAACCGACTCAACCCAACCCAAAACTAGACCAAACACCAACCCAAATCCATATTAACACCCTCATGGCTCATACAAAATATCACACAACAATTTTTTCTACTACAACACACCGAACATGGTTTCTATCCACATCAAATCCAAATTTTCTTTTTTTGTGCAAATCCTAAACTATTAGGGACTCATGTGCAAATAATAAGCTAGGTGTCCACCTCCTATTGGTTGTAACAAATGAAGAAAACCCATGGCTAATGCTTTACCGGTCATACACTTCTCTCTCCCCCCCTTTGTTTGCATGGGACTATTCAACCTAAATATACAATCCATCACAACCCTTCATTCAAACTCAAAGCCATCCCTACCAATCATTCTCTCACAACAACAAATGCACACCCTCCTAGACGAATAGTGCACCCGGCCCTAATCGCAATACCTCTCCCTCTTTCATTAAATACAACCCTCTCTTCCCTTCATTTTATACACTTTTCTCTCCCTCCCTCTCCCTCACATTCAGTTACCTACCCCCCTCAAAACCGAGAACATCACCCTCACCATCTTCACCACCACCTCCTTCATCGTTCCCCTTCACCACCACCACGGTTCCCTCCTTCTCACAGCAACCACCTCCCCTCCTCCCTCTTCCACTCCAGCCACTACCATCACCACCATCACCATGACCACCACCACCTCACGAGCATCCTTCCTCTTCCACCCAGCTGCGGTTGCTGTTAGAACTACTGCTGCTGCTGCATTTGCTGCTGCGACTGTTATAGCTACTACTATTGCTGCTCTTACTGTTGTTCCTCACCCTCTCCCCCTTCCCTCGACCGAGCACCACCCCCTAGGACGAGCAGTCTAAACCAAGCTCTTTCCCTCCCTCTCATTCGATTGCATCTAGGTAACTCTTCTTCTTCTCTTTCTTCATCCTCTTCTTCTCCATGTTCTTTATCATCTTCTTCCTCTTCATCATGAATATATCTACACCTTGCACCTCATTGTAACCATTTTCTAACCAACCCTTAAAAACTAATTTTATCCAAGTAGTTAGGGCTTGTTAATCTCAGATTTTGATATCTAATGATCGGGTTTTATGCATGAGTTGTAAATGTATGTTATGAAATAGTTTGATTTAGTTTTGGGTGAATGTTCTGTGGTTCCAGAAAATTTGAGCATCTAGGTAGAGGAAAGTTGATTATATTACATGTTTTAACACCATATTAATGGGGGATAATATACCTAGATGTATATGGTTGATGTTTAGGCTTAAATATGTGTTATACCATGGTTCATAGAGTTTTTTGCACCTAGTTTACTTAATGTCCAGATTTGATTAACTTTGAAACACATGACTCTTGTCACTTCAAATGGGTTGATGTATGGAAATATAGTGGTAGTTTTGGTTATTGAACTTAAGGGTAAAGTATGCGACATTTACATGATTATGGCGGGCTCTACCCTATCACGAGATCAATACCTAAAGTTGTGACAATACATTTGAGGTTAATAATATGATTAGAGGGACTTGGCACTTGTGTATTTTAGACTCTTACCTAGTCAACCTTGCTTGTTGACCTAATTAGAACCCCCCTTACTTGAGTTAGATCTAGGTGAGGTGTATAGATGTACTCTTGTACGTACTTAGCATATCTTAGCATAATGACTGATTGTTACTCTATTATATTATATATAGGTTCGTTGGATCGTTTGGACGAGGCTTCGGAAGCAGCACTTTTGTATTCGTAGCTTGAGGATTCAGGTAAGTATACCTTACCTTATTTACTGTTTAATTCAAGTTATTATATGTTGCATGAGTTATTGTTGCAAATATTACATATAACTGTGCACGTCCGAGAATGACTCGGGTGCTGTCGACGATTGCGTCTATGAGTAGTGTAGCGACTTAGACTCTAGCAGACTCATCTAATATTATAGAGGTATTTTAATATCTCCCAATACCTCCCAAGACCCACTCATACATTGCTCACGACCCGATGTCAAACTCATGTTGGGATACGAGTTGGTGTACCCTATTAGCTATCAGTGCATGTGATACGCATCACGGTATAGTGCGTAGTCATGTTAGTTCTAGTTATTTATGACATGGCATGAAAGTTATGGAGTGTCTATGTCATTATCATGACATGTACATTATACTGGATGGGGAGGACAACTGGTAGGCGTATGGGACACACAAACTGGTAAACCGTAGTCTCTGAGGGAACTACGGCATTGATGACCCTGATGATTAATTTACATGCAGATACTCATAACATTCACTGAACATTAGGGTATATATATATATATATATATATATATATATATATATATATATATGGTTGCTAGCCGAGAGCTATGTCGGTCGTGATATATGTTAGTTATTTATATATTTTATATATATATATATATATATATATATATATGTTATCAGTATATCATACTTTGGTCGCTAGCCGAGAGTTATGTCGGTCGTGATATATGTTAGCATATATATATATGGCCGCTGGCCTTGAGCTATGCCACATCCTATTTAGCCTACATACACCTACCCATACGTTCCAAGGTTGTCCTCAGTTTGCATTCATTTAGATGGTTAGCACACCCTCTTTACTTATTTAGTATTTATATTTGGCATATATTTTTGTATCTTATTACGTCCCTCTGAGGACCTGGTTCCCTTCCAGATGTGGATGAGACGTACAACCGGAATACATACGGGCCCGGGCAGGATACGAGGTACGCTACTGAGGAGGAGCTTCAGGTGCTACCTTTGGAGTTTCCTTGATCACTGGTAGGCCTTCCGCCTAGGACCGGAACATCTTTACCTAGTTAGCCGATGTTCCTGTCCACTTATCTTATTTGTCTTTCTGTACTTTTTTTCAGTATTATATTCAGTAGGTTTGTCCCCATCAGACTTATTTGGGTTGTATTATGACATTCAGACTCCTTATATTTCGTTTCCAGTATTTATTTTAGCATTTCTTATGTTATGTGGATGAGATTAGTTGTACCGGTTGCATGCTTAGTATTAGTTGGGGACTTAGTTCATATTCACAGCGTAGTACACCTAGATAGGGCCATTAAATTGGGACCCTAATCTAGATGTATCAGCTGGCCTAGTTGCATGTCGGTCCCATGATAGTTTGGGACTAGGGCGTGACAAAGTGGTAGAGAATTGGCCAGTTCCGAAGATCGTGGCAGATATGCATAGTTTTCTTGGATTAGCAGGGTACTACAGGTGGTTCGTGTTAGATTTTGCAAGGATCTCTGCACCAATGATCCGGTTGACTCGAAAGGACGATAAGTTTGTATGGCCAGCGGAATGTCAGGTAGCTTTTTAAAGAGCTGAAGAAAGGTTGATCTCGGCACCGATCATGACATTTCCAGTAGGATTAGGAGGGTGCACAGTATATTGTGATGCATCGGGGAATGGTCTTGGATGTGTTTTGATGCATCATGACAGAGTGATAGCATATGCATCATGATAGCTTCGGGATTACGAGAAGAATAACCCAACTCATGACTTAGAGTTGGCAGCAGTGGTGTTTGCGCTCAAGTTGTGGAGGCATTACTTGTACGGTAATCGGGTAGAAATATTTACAGACCATAAGAGTTTAAAATACGTCTTCATCCAGAAGGATTTGAACATGAGGCAGAGGAGATGGCTGAAATTGCTGAAGGATTATGATGTGGACCTTCAATATTATTCGAGCAAAGCTAATGTAGTAGTAGATGCTCTTAGCAGGTGGGGTGGTGTATTTTTTTGATAATGCAGAAGCATATACTAGAAGATCTTCGAGAGATGGGTATTGAGATAGTGTTTCCACAAGATGAGGAAGTATTGGCTAATTTATAGATACAGTCTACTTTGGTAGACAAGATCAAGGAGGCTCAGGCAGGAGATTCACAGATCCAGGAGTTACGAGCAGAATGTGAGTCGGGATTCCGGAAAGAGTTGACTATTCACAACGATGGGACGTTGAGATTTGTAACTCGTATATGTGTGTCGAGTGGGAATATACGATAAGAGATCATGACTAAGGCCCATAATTCCTAATATTCTATCCATCCTGGCGGCATGAAAATGTACCAAAATATTAAGCAACACTTCTGGTGGAACGAGATGAAGCGAGAGATAGCATATTTTGTATCCCGATGCTTGATATGTCGACAAGTGAAGGAAGAGCAACATAGGCCGGCAGGATTATTATATCCTCTCCCTATTTTGGAGTAAAAAAAGGAGCATGTTACTATAGAATTTGTGATCGGTTTACCTAAATCCCTGACCAGATGAGATGTAGTTTGGGTGATAGTGGATCGTCTCACTAAAGTGGCATATTTCCTTCCATTCAGAATTGGACAGTCTACGAAATAATTGGTAGATATGTATATGCAAAAATTTATGAGGGAACATGGTGTGCCAGTAAGTATAGTATCAGACCAAGGTTCGAGGTTCACTTCTCGTTTTTGGAACATCTTGCATGAGAGATTGGGTACCAAGTTAAAATTAAGTACGACATATCAACCTCAGACAGATGGACAGTCCGGGAGAACTATCCAGACCTTTGAGGATATGTTACGATCCTGTACCATTAACTTTAGTAGATAATGGAAGAAACACATGCACTTGGTGGAATTCTCGTATAACAATAGTTATCAAGCCATCATCCATATGGCACCTTTTGAGGCATTATATGAAAGAAAGTGTAGGTCAGCGTTAGCGTGGGATGATATTCGTGAGAGAAAGATGATGGGTCCAGAATTAATTACTCAGACTGTGGAAGTTGTCAAGCAGATCAGAGAGCGGCTGCGAGTTGCCCAGGATCGCCATCGCCATTGGGTATATCAGCATCATAGGCCTCTATAGTTTTTTTTTCGACGACCACGTATTTTTGCCCACCCGTGGAGTCATTAGATTTGGGGTTCATGGGAGGCTTAGCCCACGATATGTTGGGCCGTTTGACATTCTCGAATGGGTAGGGGATGTTGCTTATCGTCTTGCTCTTCCGCTTCCGCTTTGTGATGTGCATGACGTATTTCATGTGTCTCAGTTGCATAGGTATGTCCCAGACCCGAGCCAAGTCCTCGACAGTTCTGAGCTAGTCATGGGTACCGACTTGTCTTACGAGGAACAACACGTGTCCATTTTGGACCAAAGAGAGAAGGTACTCAAGAACCAGACTATCTCCCTTGTCCGTATTGCTTGGGGGCACCACTCTTTGGGGGAGTCAACGTAGGAACGCGAGGACGATATTCGGTCTCGATATTCGTACTTATTTGACTCGTAAGGTATATTTCTTTTCCAATTATTTGATCATTGATCACCTTACTAGAGTGCTATTAATATTGCTATGTGTATATTTGTAAACACCCAAAATTTTTAAAAATTAAAATATGATTTTTTGGAATTTTTTTGGGATTTTTAAATATATAAAATTAATGTTCTTCAAAGGATAAATATTTTTGAGAATTAAATTAAATATTAAAGTATTATAAAAATTATATTTTTGAGTGTAAAATAAATAATTGGACATTATAATTTTTTTAGAATTTATTGGGCCAAAAAACTATTTTTAAACAACTAAAAACATCATTTCTAATTAGACCAGAATAAACCCACCTGAACCGAATCAAACCAAGTCTAAATAAACCGAACCCAACTAAACCAACCCAACCCAAACCCTTAGTGGGTCAGATTCAGATCTATACCCGAACCCAAAACCCGACCCATAACCGACCCGACCCGACCCGCTAACACCTAAATCTATAGTAACCGTAGGAATCCGATCGACTGTCGACCGTTTTAAACCCCAAACCGCCGTGACTCTCCGGCGACCCTGCCGCCAAACCTTCGACTCCCCTAACCGCGGCCGCCGCCTCTACCTCTTCACCTTCCCGTACCGGCCATGGCTTCCCCTATAAACCCCGGCCACCCCCCACTGATGTCATCATCAACCACGGCCACCACCATCACTCTGCTCGCCTCTCCGGCCACCTCGAGCCTCCGGCGACCCCGAGCTTCCCCGACGACCTCCGGCGAAGACCCCGGCGACACCGACGACCGACGACAGTAGACACAACAGCCGAGCAGCCGCCGTCGACGAGCACCGCCAACCCGCAGTCGCCGCACCGCGCTGCCCCGTGCGCGCATTACAGTCGATACCGATCCCTTGTTTTGGTGAGTCTTTCTCCTTTCTCGTCGCATCAATTTTCGAGCAGTCTATTGCGACATGTTCGCTGTGTGACCCTCTCGAACCTTGTATAATTTTATTGGGGTATCGTGTCCTGTGTCGATCGTAAACCGCGACGCAAAAATAGAAAAATATCCCAATTTTGGATTTCAAAAATTATCCCGAACTCACAAGTTCACGGCCGTTTTACGTCCAACCTGTTTAATAATTTTTAAAATTCACTCGAACAGTAAATTAGATAATATAACCGAGTTTTAAATCCTGTATTTAGTTTATTTTATTGTGCTGTAAGTTGTGTTTTATTTGGTGTATTCTCCTAAAACTGTGTGTGTTCCCCTAACTGTGTGTGTTCCCCTAAATGAGGCAACTTTATCGTGTACAAATAACACCGAAAGAAGCGTATCGTCAATACGGATGTGTGGAATTTCACAAAAGTTGATTTGGATGTGCGTGCACACCGGAATCAATGCGTATCCGTCGAAATTTTCCCGTATAGGGCCTGTTCTGAAACTCATTGTAACTTCGTGTGTACTTATCGTTTCACAACGAAACTTGCGCCATCGGACTCGTAGCATTACGCTGGTCCTGTGACCCAAGTTTGGTTCAATTCTTAGAACGTTGACAAAATCCCGTATCGTGGGTCCCACGGCTCCACTTGACGGGTAATTTTGTGACCGGCTCATCGAAATCCAGTTATAGACATTCCATTGGATTTCTATCATCGTTCTGGACTTGTAGACACTAAGTTTGACGAATTTAGAGAACTTTGTCTATGGCATATTTTTTTGTGCGAAGTGGGCCACATGTGGACCCCACTTTGACCAGAAACTGTCAATTTTGTCCCTGTGTCCAAATTGGACTTATGGATAGACAATCCTAGCTATTTCATATCTTCTGAGAATGATGGTAATATTTATTTCAGCATCCGGAGAAGTACCTGAAGATTTTGCTGTTACCGAAGCAATTGGAGGAATTCAAATCCAGGCAAGTGTACCTTGCCATATTTACAGTACTTGCTTCATTTTATTTCTTGATTTATTTTTGTGATGTATCTGCTTAACCTAGGACCGTGAGACATTGCTTAGCATCCGAATAATATTCGGGTGTCGACGCTGTACGTGTAGTCGTGTAACGTCACCTAGAGAGTTGATACCGTGACCCTATATTTTCGTGCTTGCTTTACTAAGTACGTCATACCATAGGACACCTGACACTATTTATGAGATATAATCTTTTCTGAGTCATTCATGGTAATTATAGGATTATAGGATTTGTGACATAGATATTACATATGCATAGCTATCATTATGACTCGTTGCATTAGTTAGAGGTCATGATCTTGCGTGTTATGGACATGAGACATCGTGGACATGAGATGTGTGGTTACATTGGGTGGAGAGAGTCTTACCATACTAAATGCTGATTATGTTATATATATATAGATATTCTGGAAGTGCCTTAGACTCTGACCAGAGCTTTGGCACATGTACTAGCCCTTCGAGATATAAAATGCTGCTATGGGTTTCCCCAACACAGAGCCTATAGTAGTTTCAGCCTGAGTATGATTAATGCTCTCATTTGCATATCACATAGCTGGTTACCTAGTTTGCCCTGTGGATATTTATTTTTATATACTGTATTTATTTGGCTTGAGTTATTCTTGTACCTTGCTATGTCCCCTGAGGATCTGGATCCGGATTATGTCCCCAGGTTTAGCAGAGTAGATCTACCCCGAGGTATACGGGACAGGAGCAGACGCTGGAGCAGTACCAACACCAGAGGATGAGGTAATGCCAGAGGATTTCTCCTGAGTATTGGCTTTATATACTCAGTCATTTCTGTTCTTGATACTCTATTTCATGTCTCGTGGATTTCTGTATTAAACCCATTATCGGGTTGTTCCCCGAGATATTTTATTGAGACTTGTTGATTTATATTTCATCTTGATTATTCTGATTTTTGAACTATGATTATCTTCTGTAGATGAGATTAGAATTAGACTGTGACTTGTATCGTAGACTATTATATTATTTTTACAGCTTAAGTACACTCTAACGGGTCTATTAAATTGGGTTTTCCCATTGGAGTGTGCTGCTGGCCATTGCCACGTGGCTAGTCCCTCGGTATTTTGGGACTGTGGCATGACATAATTTTTGTGGTGGCCCATGCAAGTCAGAGTATTAAGGTCTACGACTAAGGTCTACGATTATGGTCTACGACTAAGGTCTACGACTATGGTCTATGACTATATTGCTTCGGTTTCAACTAAGGAACTGAGCAAGACTGCGATTGTTTGTGGTATTAAGCGAAAGAATGAAAGTGTATTTCAATGACGGGGTTTATAAGAGACCCGCGACCTTTTGTTTACAAACAAACTTGTACAATGTAATCCTATACGAGGATGTGGGAGTACAATTTATTTAATCTGGGTATAAATTGCTATAGGTGTCTGATCTGCGGTCGATCACTTTAGCCCTTGGACTACACGATGTTGAAGAAGTGCCGTGGAAGACAGGAAGCAGCCTCGGGGATTGCAGAAAAGGGTGGATGCACGATGCCCTGGTCGCCGATCCCTATCCTTTGCCTGAGCTCCGGGTTCCTCTCTCTCTCTCTCTCGATCTCTTCTCTCCTTGCTCGATCTTCAATTGTTCGACCTCTTCTCTGAGTCTTCAATTGTTCGATCTTTCAATTTTTTGACCTTTTTCCCCATTGATAGGGGTCTCTATTTATAGAGTTTTGGTGACAGTGACCACTCCGTCGGTGTAACAACCGAGGACAGTACAGCACCCTTTTACACAACGGTTTAAAATAACCAATGCCTGCGTGTAAATGACCTTTTGAGTGAGCATGTGACGCGTGTCCAACTAAGGGGACAAAACGCGTATATCTGCTACGAAGATCACGGCGTAGAAGCCACGCAGGTAGGTATCCCTTGTGTAGCAGAGGTTGGCGTAAAAGCCAAGTGACTGTCACCTTGGCGTAGAAGCCGAAATAGGTATAGAAGTCGAACAGGCGTAGAAGCCGAATAGACGTAGAAGCCGAACAGGCATAGAAGCCGAATGGGCATAGAAGCCGAACAGGCATAGAAGCCAAATGGTCGTAGAGACTGAGAGGGCGTTGGAAGCCGAGGGAGCACTGATCCTGAGCGGGCGTAGAAGCCACTGCGTACCGTGCCGAAGTGCTGATGTGGACGTCTTAGCCGGAATTACGGCTTTCGAAGATGTAATCAAATCTTCTACAGAGATTTGTCATCATCTTGTGCATTAAATGCGGAGACGTATTTTGAAGGTCTGCAGCCCTTCTGTGCATCCGTCGCAGAGACGTGCCTTGAGGGAAACTGTCACTGCTCTGTGTAATTAGACGTAGAGACGTACCTCGAGCCCCGTACGAAGTGCAGCTTTTGACGTGGCAGCGGTTTGTCTTACTGCGGAGCGTAAAACAGCTCATGTTTGCCTGTGTAAAATAAGGCAACGTATTCCCTTGTACGCGAAAGAGCGGTTTACGCTGGGGGGACTTTGGTAAACGACGGTTTGGTGATATTTTAACCAAATCCTCTGCATTAAATGCAGAGATCCGCCATCATACTGTGGGTACGTCCCGAGGGGTCTGCCATCGTTTCCAGCCGTCGTCTGGGTAGCCGTGCAGCACTTTTTTATCAGGAGTCAGAGGCCAGGTTCACCGCGTGACTTGACAGGTTCATTTCGGGGAAGACGAAGCGTTCCTCGTACGCTTTAACGCTGCTTTGAGAGAGGCTGGATTTTATGCCATGGAGGCGATGAAGAACCTTGTTTTACGTTGGATGGCTCCGAAGGCCTCTGCTTACGCTGCTCTGTATCAAGATGCTGCGTAGATCGTTCCAGCGTATTTTTTATGCTTCTACAAGACCCCCTTCAAAGCTTTTAAATTTCTCGGAATTTGAAACGCTTTGAAAGAAGCATGAACGGCCCCTCGTAACTCGAAACGTTTCTGGATGGAGCGTTGAAACGGTCGGTACTGACTTTATGGCGGATTTATTGGGGACCGCTGTGATCTCTTTCGCCTATAAAAGGCTGGGGGGGTGAACCTGTTTTTACCACATTCCCATTGTCATGCAGAGATGATCGCCAGAGCTCGTCGGGTCGATCTGAGGAAGAAGGAGATCATGTTCTTCCAGCATGTAGGGAGCCGAAAAAGACGGCGTCTTCGAGCAAGTGTCCACTGCAACGATGGATCATGGAAGGATATCTTAGCCTCCCTTGCTCGGGATAATCAGCAACTTTGTATGGCGTTGCACCAGGAGAGAGGAAGGGTCGTATTTGACCACGCTGCCTGCAAGTGGCGCCTTCTCCCGTTGCCTCCAGTGACAAGAGTCAGACAGACTCGTTCTGTCCCGGCTTGAGCGGTGCACGGAGCTTGGGACCTGCAAAATCTATGCAAGCCCCAACTCTGTCGTCCTCCGCCGTCGACCACCTCCATGCCAGTCAGTTTTGCCGACTGACTGCTGGAGAAGATGGATGAAGAATTGAAGCCCATGCGAGAATCTGTCAAAACAGCTTCTGGGCGATCTTCAGACGACGATAAGGAAATCCTTTGTAGAAGGGATTTCCCTCATATGTAACCATGAAAAGTAGAGAAAAAATCCTTGTAGATAGGATTTTCCTCATATGTAATCATGATTTTGAAATAAAGTCGTCTTTTTTCTTCATATGATCGTCTTTGCCATACGTTGCTGTGAAGTCTGGATATGTGCAGCTTCGACACATCTGAATCTTTACGCCGACTCTGATAGAAAGAGTATTAGGCCCTGAATAGTCCATAGAATGCTGCTGAGCGTCCTTGAACATTTAGAACTGTCCTGTTGCTAGGACTGAGGGACGGCATAGAATTCTGAACTGTTGCTTCTCTGATGAGCATGATCTTGTTCAGACTTCGTCTTCAAGAATGATCTCTCGAAACTCCTTTGGAACAGGGTCGAGGTTTTTGGCTGTCAAATTGAGTTGCCACCTTGATAGACGGGATGTTCAGACTGGAGTCTGGATGAACCTCCAATTTTGGACCCGAGAAGAGTAATTTCTCGATGTTTGAACTCTGTATGCTTTAGGTACTTGGGATGCTCTGGTTCAAGAACGAGTATCTTCTGTGTGAACTCTTTGCAATTGACCGCCTTGGGGACTGTTCGGATATGCGAAAAGTCGTGGAGCGTGAAATCATCAGTCTGTAGTCTCTGAGCGTAAAAACACCACCGAGCGCGAAATCGTAGACTTGTGGTTCCTGAGCGTGAAGTCGTAGGTTTGTTGCCTCTCGAGCATAAAAGCTACCGAGCACAAAGGCATCCGGGCATAAACCGTAGACTTGTAGCTGTCGAACGTGAAGCCGTATATCTGTTGCTGTCGAGCGTAAAAAAGCTCTTTTAGCGCAGAACTGTAGATCTGTAGCCTGTGAGCGTAAAAATACCATCGAGCGTGAAATCGTAGACTTGTGGTTCCTGAGCGTGAAGTCATAGGTTTGTTGCCTCTCGAGCATAAAAGCTACCGAGCACAAAGGCATCCGGGCATAAACCGTAGACTTGTAGCTGTCGAACGTGAAGCCGTAGATCTGTTGCTGCCGAGCGTAGAAAAGCTCCTTTAGTGTAGAAATGTAGATCTGTAGCCTGTGAGCGTAAGAACACCATCGAGCGTGAAATCGTAGACTTGTGGTTCCTGAGCGTGAAGTCGTAGGTTTGTTGCCTCTCGAGCATAAAAGCTACCGAGCACAAAGGCATCCGGGCATAAACCGTAGACTTGTAGCTGTCGAACGTGAAGCCGTAGATCTGTTGCTGTCGAGCGTAGAAAAGCTCCTTTAGCGCAGAACTGTAGATCTGTAGCTCCTGAAAAGAAAATTTCTTCGAGCGTGAGGTTTTGTGGATCTGTTGCTTCTGAGCGTAAACTGAGCGCCACCGAGCGTGAGATCGTCGATTTGGTATCTGCTGAGCGTAAAGTCGTAGGTTTGTGGCCTCTCGAGCATAAAAGCTACCGAGCATAAAGGCATCCGGGCGTAAAACTATAGACTTGCAGCTTGCGAGCGTAAAACGGTAGATCTGTTGCTGTCGAGCGTAGAAAGCTCCTTTAGCGTAGAACCCGCTGAACCGTCTTGCACGAAAAAACCTTTCGAATTCGCTGACTGTCCGTTTTTCGAGGGTAGTGGGCTGACGTAGCATCCAATCATAACCAACTCTTAATTGCGAGATCCGGTTGGGGTCTCGAGGGGTTCGTCCGAGGATTCGAGGAGTCGACTCGGACCGTATATATACCCCAAGCTTTTGAGGGAAAGAGCTTCTTATCTGCCTTCTGCGAAAGCGAGCTTTCCTTCGTTCCTTCTCCGAGCACTTCGAGTCCTCAGAAATGGCGTCGAAACAAACTTCCTCCGCTAAGGGAAAGAGCGTAGGTTCTTCTTCTCGTTCTTCGGTACCGGCGAGAGATTCTTCGGTCGGGCAAGGTGAACCTCCTTCTGAGAGGAGTATCCCGCCGATGAGCAGTGCACCCGGCTTTAGAGGTAGAGCTTTTTGGGATGACAAACGACAAAAAATCCTTCGCACACGTTGAACGTGACCGCGCTAGGTCGTCTTCTGTGCTGATAGCCTCTTTTGAGGAAGATGACGCACGGAGATGTTTTCATCTTTTACGCCCACATTTCTAATGTGCTAGCGTAAAAACTCCATATTTCCGTAGTTCTGAGCGTAAAAGCTCTGGCTAACAAAAATTGGGGTTTATCGTAAAATCTCGAATTTTTACGCTTGCGGAGGAGACTTCCGGCGTATAGAGACCAAATTTACGCAATCTTGGCGTAAAGCACAGACTATCGTTTCTTTGGTCCGCACTTCGTGCAGGATTTGTAATGACCTATTTTCCTTGCACCTTTGTAGTTGATTTGAGTGAGTCTCCGCTGGCTGAGGTGATGGGCTCCGCTGCCGGGATGCTGCACTCGAACTACCTGGAGGATCTGTCCCATGTGGCCTTTCCCATCTCTGGACCCCAGTATCCTGAGGGCAGGGAGTTTCTGATATCGGCCCAGGGTGAGCGAATGCTGTTGAGCATGATCAATGGCGAACCCTTGACACATGTAGACGGGGAGCAGTACATAAAGCCGGCTTTCCTCTTTGGGGATATGATCGATAAACAGTCCCAGACGAAGCCCAAGAGGGAGCCTTGGGTCTTCCCTGCCGGGAATTTGGTCTTGTATCTGCCGACGATGCCGAGGGATTATCCTATCTCGGCTTTCTCCCATGCGACGCATCCTAGGAAGATGTCGTGGAAGCTGACTCCTGATCTTCACGGGAAGCCTGGGAAGATCTTTCATCTGAAAGGAGCTGACCAGGGGTCGTTTGTCAGTCGCCCCTCTGGCGTTGTGACGCTGTTCCAGGGGCTGTGCCCGGGTAATGTCCCGAGTGAAGATAGCTCGGTGATCCAGCCTGTCCAGTTGCCGACCTTCTACAACGACTTCGTGGGTCGAGGTGGGGTATATCCCAAGGAGAATCCTCGGTGCAACGGGTGGATCGCCCCAACGAACTCCCGATGGAGATGCCTAGTTGATTGGGCCTTGATGCACTTCCGAAGAGAGCTGGAGGACATTGGACTATATGCCGCCGTGAGTGCGACGAGTGTTGGGTTGCCTCCCAATGCTAATTTTTTCTTGGCACTGATGGAGCGGTATATTCCGCTCACCGGGACCTTCGCCACTCCACTGGGGGAGTTGGGATTGGCCCTTCATGAGATGGCAGTTGTCTCGAGACTGCCGATGGGGATACCCCATATGAAGAGTATGTCCCAACCAACCGGGAGTTGGGGGATTCGGACCCTCGGGTGGCGGAAGTATATCAGGAGTTGATGTGTCAGTACTTCGCGTGCACCACTTTTTATGACGAGCCCTCTGATTTGGCCCATACTACTAGGTGGATGTCTTACCTCTTCTTCCATCGGGCTAGGGCCACCAAGTCGGAGAAAGCTTCGGGGGGTAAGAATGAGCCCGTAAACTGCTTGGGCGTCCTTAGTGCCCAGGTTGTTGAGGCTCTTATGGAAGACGCCAAGGCTCCCGATCAGATTCTCGCTGAGGGGGTAGGAAAATACCCCGAAGGCACCAAGGCCCACAGTTATTTGAGGCGCTGTCGCAGGCCTCTGTCTAAGGAAGCCCAGCTGGCTGGTTTTCTCTCCATATGGCTGCGTCGAGTGGTAGTGCCCGGTATCGCGTCCACGGATCGTATTCACCGGAACATCCTGTGGCCCGCAGTGCGTCTGGTGTTTGGGGCAAGACTGGGCCTGCTTTCTGCCATGGTGTGTCGTATTCAGGCTGGCCTGAGGGCCATGACCGATGGGTTGCTTGTCGATGAAGCTCGGCGTGAGAGTTTTCCCAGGGTGGAATTGCCATACCTGTATCTGATGGGATGGTTAATTCTCCACAACCCCCGGGTGATGTCTTCCGGTTCCGGTAGCAGCTCAGGGGGTATATTCCTGCTGAATTATAGGGATTCTACCTGGAATGTGAACACAATTTTAGACTGTCGGTTAGTGTTGAACCTCAGCCATGGCTGAAAGATCCTCTGTACTCCCCCTCCGGTACATCGCAACCAATCCGGGCTGTGGCTTGAGGATTCAGGTGGAGAGAAGACCGTTCTTTCTCCGGAGGCTTTTAATTGGTTGGTCTGTATCAGACCATCCCATCTGCTGTATAGGAGCGAAGACTATTGCTTCTTCGAGCCCTACTTGCCTAGTCGATTTGCCAGGCAGTTCGGGTACGATCAGTTGCACGTGGGTAACGCCGTCACCAGCTTCAGGCCCAGGGGCGGACTCATTGATGGAGCTAGAGGGTGGCGATATTTTATCATGGGTTGCACAGGGGCAATTTTTATCGTGCCGGTCGTTACAACCTCCACGGAGCTGCGCATCCTTCATTCTTACGCCCAGTTTTATGTGGCGACTAATACCTTCCATCGCGATTTTGACAGGCGAGGAAGCTTTAGAGTGCCTTCTGCCAATCCTGGGGGAAGAGTCGAAGTCCCCTCGGTTTTTTCTGACGAGGGCGAGGAGTCTGGTACTCCGGACGAGCCTCTGGTGTCGTTGCCGAGGTGTGCAGTGCCTACGCTGGCGGGGGCTTTGGTAGTCTCTTCTGGGAAGCGACGGGCTTCTGCTCCGAAGGAAGCTTCCCTTCGTAAGAGGAGGAAGGAGACGGTTGCTTGTCCTCTCCGCATTCCTGGCATTGAGGCTCCCGTGAGTAAGCCGGCACCTCCCTACATCAGGGATGAATCTTTGGCTAGAGGTTCCTCGCCTTTTAGAGAGGGACCTTCTACAGTTCCTGCTGGTGGCGCTGGAGAGTCTTCGCTAGAGGCTGCTGTCGCTGCGGCTGCTTCAAGTAGTGGAGCGGGATTGCCCACGTGGCCGCTGCAGATGGGAGAATCTTTCCCGAGGTCAGCAGTGGGGGAAGTTGCTTCTGTGTCAGCGAGTGCGCTTAGCGAGACCCCGGCTGACGAATCTCGACCGCGTCTCGGGGAAGGCTTGACCGAGCTTTTGGCGATGTCGGTCGGCCCACCTCCTTCTCCAGGTATGACAGGTCGTATCGCATCATTAAGGCGTGGTTTAGCCACATCGACTGCAGACGCGTCGTATATGCCGTTGGCTCCGGCTCCTAGCGATAACGTGGAGGCGCCTAATTCTGTGGCAGAAGTGTCTTCGGGGGCCAGCTCGCCTGGAGAGGTTTCGTCGTCTCAGGAGGGGGACGAACCTGTTATCGTGACCTCGTCTTTCGCGAGTATGCCGATGACTTCGATCGTTGCTGTCACACCTTTTTCGGCCGTGTCACCCGTCGAGGCGGCGGCTACCTCATCTGCAATTATCCCTGGAGAGGGAGTTACTAGCACTGTGGCCACTCCGGGCGTTCAGTCGGGTCTAGTCGCGTTGACCGAGCAGCATACCAGCCTTGTCTACACCGGTTTACAAACGATGATACCGATGGTGTTGGCGAAGAATCTTGACTTCGAGCTCCTGAAGAAGACTTCTCAGCTTTCGATCGAGGTTGTCAGGGGGCTTGGCAATCCTGGAGTAGCTGATGCTCTGGAGGCGGTGGTTAATGGTTTAGAGCAACCCGTTAACGAATATTTGCAGCGGGCTGAGGGCAGCCTTGATGCTGATGTCCAGGCTCGATTCGACCTCATGGTTGAGCGGCTCGCTACAAAGCTTGAAAGCCTAGACAACTCTATCCAGAAGCACAAGCTGGAGGTGGATAGGAGAAAAGCTGTTGTGGAAGAAGCTCTTGCTGTTGAGACGCAGTGTCGATCCGAGCATGAAGGGAATGAAGCGAGAGTCTCCAAGCTGAGGGAAAAACTTGCTCGGGCAGAGGAGTGGGCTTTTCAGTCGTTGGCAGGTTCAGAGGTAGCGACTGGTCGACTGAGTGAAGCGCGACGGGATCTGGACCGTGCGGAAGCTGCCCGTGCGGGCTGTCTTTGGGCAAGGGCTAATCTGACTCTTACGCATACCCCCGAGGCACAGCTGGAGCGGGCTCGCGTCGATGCCTTGGCCCTTAGGAATGAGAGGATGACTGCACTAGAGCGGCAGATTCGTGATCTGATTACTCCGCCATCTTGATGTATCTCTCCCTATGTAATTTCGCCTCCTTCTGGGAATGAATAAAAGCGACTCTTTTCTGACTGTTGTGGACCCGTCATTTCGGAATGTAAATGACAGTTTTTTAGGTGAGGGGAATATCAGAGGTAGTATGGACCTGATATACTCTCGATAAACCTCTTTAGCAGGATATATCTATTCAGAGGTCGTACGGACATGATAGGATATGACCTAACTAGTTTCTTTTCTTGGAGCAGTTTGTCAGAATTGAGATTCTCGCTATGTTCCACCTGGGCAGGGGGGAATTAAGCGTAGTATCTTTTCAGGAATTTGCCGTTGATGGGAGCCATTAATAGGTCCCCGTTAGGCTGGGCTATCCTGTACGCGCCGTTCGAGAACGTTGTCTCGATCACATAAGGGCCTTCCCACTTGGGCTGGAATTTGCCTTTACTTCTGTGAGTTAAAATCATCGGCCTTCTTACTGCTAGAACTAGCTCGCCGACCTTGAACACCCTTTCCTTTACTTTATGGTTAAAAGCCCTGGAAATGCGTGCTTGGTAGAGCGCGATGCGCTGTTGAGCTTGGAGGCATTTCTCGTCTAATCCTTCTAGCTCCTGAAGCCTTAAAAGGTCATTCTTTTCTTGAGTCAGCTCATTAGCCACGGCTATTCTGAGCGACGGGATCTGGATTTCAATGGGAAGAACTGCTTCGCTCCCGTAGACCAGCGAGAATGGGGTACAACCCGTCGGCGTTCGTACCGTCGTGCGGTATGCCCAGAGGTATTTGCCCAGCTTTTCATTCCAGTCTCTCTTGTTTGAAGAGACAAACTTCTTCAAGAGTTTGATAATGGTTTTATTGAAAGCTTCCGCCAGACCATTAGCAGCTGGATAGTACGCCGTGGAGGCAACATTGTGTATCCGGTTTTTATCGCAAAACTGATGAAACGTTTAGCTGATGAACTGGGGCCCATTGTCGTGAATTATCCTCCGGGGTACCCCGAAGCGATAGATGACATGATGTTTGATGAAGCTGACCACGTTGGATGCCTTTACCTCAGTGAGAGGGATTGCTTCGGCCCATTTGGAAAAGTAATCCGTGATGGCCAGTATGAACTGGTGACCCCTGGAAGAAGACGGGTGAATAGGACCGATGATATCCATTCCCCATGCTTCGAAAGGCCAGGATACGACCGTAGGATGTAGATGTTCCGACGGTTGATGTATGAAGTCCGCATGAACCTGACAGGCTCTGCAATGCTTTGCATACTGTATTGCATCTGCGATCATGGTCGGCCAGTAATAGCCCATTCTCCTGATGCGATCCTGTAGCTTAGGCCCGGGTTGATGTGCTCCGTATACGCCGTCGTGAGCTTCACGGATAATCTGCTATGCTTTGGCGCCAGAGAGACACCTCAACAGCAGTCCGTCGTAGGTCCGACGATACAGGCATTGTGAAGATGCATCGAAGTAGAAGCGTAGCGATCGTCTCTTGACGGATACTGCTTCCTTGGGGTCCTCCGGTAAGATTCCGTATGCCACAAAATCTATGAAAGGACTTGTCCAATCTCTTGTAGGAGGATCGGTGTTTACAGCGTAGCTGCGTTCTATGTGACAACTGTTCTTCACACAGAATAAATCTCTGTTAAGAAGGATTACCGAATCTTGCCTTCTTATAGGAGTAGCTAAGTCTGCAGCTAGGCTGGCCAGGGCATCAGCTTCCAGATTCTGAGATCGAGGTACGTGCTCCAGGAAGAACCCTTTGAACGTCATAGCTATCTCGATTGTCGCCCGGTGATAGGGGATGAGGTCTGGATTACGGACTTCGTATATTCCCCTGACTTGATTGACGATGAGCAGAGAATCACCGAAAGCTTCCAGGGATTCTACCCCCAGTTCTGTAGCAACTTGGAGCCCAATTAGTAGAGCGTTGTATTCCGTCACGTTGTTGGAGCAGGGCTCGCTAAGAGAGTATGCTCGGTAGATGACGAGTTGATCCGGGGTAACTAGGACGACTCCCACTCCTGAAACGACGTTTCCTTTAGGACCGGTTCTGGAGGCGCCATCAAAGAACAGTTGCCATACATCACTTTTTCTTGCGAAGTTACATTCTGCAACTTTATCAGGGATGTCTTCGTATAGCTTGGAGGTCTCCGGGATCGGATGAGCCGCTAGGAAGTCGGCCAGTGCTTGGCCTTTGATGGACTTCTGTAGAATGTATACCATGCCGTATGGTGTTAGCAGCATCGCCCAAGTTGTGAGTCGGGAGTTGAGGGCACTTGGCTTGCTCATCAGCACTCGGAGAGGGTTGATCCTGGAGATGATATGAATAGTCTGGCCGGTGACATAGTACCGCATTTTCTGGACAGCGAACATCAGAGCCAAGCATTCCTTCTCCACTGGGTTGTACCAGTGCTCGGCCCCGACCATCATCCTGCTGAGATAGTAGATAGCCTGTTCATGACCCGCATCATTTTTCTGTGCGAGGAGAGCTCCTAGCGAATGATCCATTGCCCGAACGTACAGCAAGAACGGTTTTCCCATGACAGGAGGCACCAGAACTGGCGGGCTAGTTAGGTAGCGTTTGATATCCTCGAACGCTTGCTGACAGGTTTCGTCCCATATAAAGGATACGCCTTTCTTCATGAGATGAGAGAAGGGCTGACATCTCCCCGAGAGGTTGGATATGAATCGCCGGATATAAGTCAGACGTCCTTGGAACCCCCTGAGTTCCCTCAGATTACGGGGCGGTCGCATTGCCATGATCGCTTGGACTTTGTCAGGGTCTACTTCGATGCCTTTGGTGGTAATGACGAATCCCAGGAATTTGCCACTGGATACACCCAGAAAGGACTTTGTAGGGTTCATCTTGAGTTGATGCTGGCGCATTAATTCGAATATCGCCCTCAGGTCTCTGGTGTGATCACCTTTGAGGCGACTTTTGACAGCTATGTCGTCTACGTAACATTCCACTGTTTTGCGTAAATACCCACGGAATATGTTACTCATAGCCCGTTGGTATGTAGCCCCAGCGTTCTTTAATCCGAAGGGCATGACCGTATAGCAATATACCCCCAGTGGTGTCCGGAAGGCAGTGTGCTTCTCGTCTTCAGGATGCATCTTGATCTGATTGTATCCTGAGAATCCGTCCATGAAAGACATGCGTTCGAAGCCGCAGGTATTGTCGATCATGATGTCCGTGAAGAGGGAATTCATCTTTGGGGCAGGCCGCATTCAGATCTCGGTAGTCGATGCAGATGCGTACCTTCCCATTTTTCTTCATGACCGGGACCACGTTAGCGACCCAGTCGGGGTGTTGTTCCTCCCGGATGAAACCGCAGGTTATCAACTTCTTGACTTCAGCCTCGATGGCGTCCATCATATCTGGGCGGAACCGTCGTTGGTGCTGCTTTATCGGCTTTGAATCGGTCAGTATATTGAGCTTATGAGTAGCTACCTTCGGGTCTAGGCCTGGCATGTCCTCATAATCCCACGCAAAGACGTCAATATATTCCTTTATCAGCTGTATAACTTCTTCCCTTTCAGGTGGGAGAAGATTATTACTGACAAATATTGGCTTTGGTGAGAGCTCACCCCCAACATTGATCTGGATGACTTCGTCCTTGGTGGGAGGTTCCCTCTGCTCGAAGCGGAATTCCCACTGCGTATCCATCTGTTGAGCCCAGGGGTCATCCTCGAATGGCTCCGTATCCTGCTCCTCGGCTTCTGAGGGATTTGTCATTACCATATTTACTGATAGTGATTTTTCGAGAGCATCTGGCGAGTTGGAGGGCGATGAGCTGTTCCGAGAAGAGGAAAAGGGATCCTCTTTTGGCTCGGAAGCCACGAGGGAGGTGGCATACCCTAACCCGAGATGAGTTTGTCGATTGCGGGGGTTGCCGCACGGCGGCGTTCGTCTACCTCTTCCGTAGTTGAGGCCTGGCTTCCGTTTCAAGTCGTAGCCCATGTTTTGCATGATCTTTAGCGCTTGAGGACTATAACGGTGAATCTGTATTTTCCCGGTGTCGTCATCGAAGGGATCTTCTTGGGCAGCCGGTTGATTCCGCATGCGACCGAAGACTATTGAGTGCTGACTGCTGCAGGTAGGTGGGACGATGAAGATAGAATCCTCATGTGGCCCATATGTCGTGACGACGTTGGAAGGCGATGCTACTTCCCAGACATATGGGCGGTAGGAGCTCATAGCTTTCAAGAATTTTTGTGCTATGGGTTCTACCTCGTCATGTGGAGTGGGTCCTTGTACTTGCTCAGAGGTGATATGGACATGGCAATTTTTGTGGACTTAACATTACTGGCGTACTTAGAATTCAAGTACGAATGTTAAGTGTAGACGACAATCGATATCAGAGGTAATATGGACATGATAATTGATGGTCGGAAGTTTATTCAGAGGTAATATGAACATGACAAACTTTGTGATGGTGACTCCATCGGAGAGGGAGGCACATATCTGCTCAGAGGTAATATGGACATGGCAATTTTTGTGGACTTAACATTACTGGCGTACTTAGAATTTAAGTACGAATGTTAAGTGTAGACGACAATCGATATCAGAGGTAATATGGACATGATAATTGATGGTCGAAAGTTTATTCAGAGGTAATATGAACATGACAAACTTTGTGATAGTGACTCCATCGAAGAGGGAGGCACATATCTGCTATTCTGCCGTAGTGATCGTTCCCTATAGACGTAGAGTTATGACCTTGACATCGATTAGTTCCTGAATTCTCTTCCTTAGTACATAGCAGGCTTTCGTAGGGTGATGAGTGTACTGATGGAAGAGGCAATAATCTGGGTCATTGATTCTGCCAGACCTCTCAGGATATCTGATGTCGGGTAGCTGAAGCTTACGTTTCTTCCTTAATATATTGAAGATTTCAATTACGTCATCTTCTCTGAAGGAGAAAGTTCCTTTCGGTCGTGGGGCTTTTGATGCCTGAGTTTCATGGTCTTCTGGGAAGATAGCCATTGTTGTACCATCTTTGAATCCTGTGGACATTCTATCCTTCGCTTTGGATGCTGCTTTGTTTTGTCGAGGCGAGCTACCCCCAGACACGCTATGGTCTCCGGTCGTAGAAACTGAATCAGGAGGAATTGTCCTTGGTCGTACAGGATTAAATTTAGCAGCATATCCCAATCCGAAACGAGTTTGCTGATGGCGGGAATTACCCTGCAATGGTGTTCGTCTACCCTTTCCGTAGTTGAGGCCTTACTTTGATTCCAAATCATAACCCATGTTCTGTATAATCTTCAAAGCTTGTGGGCTGTACCTGTGGATTTGTATTTTCCCACTCTCAGGCTCGCAGAATTCTTCCTGTTCAACCGGACCGTTCCGCTTGTGTTTGAAGACTATTGGATGCTGATCGCCGCGTGTAGGAGGGACAATAAAGGCATTATCTTCATATAGTTCATACATCATGATGACTTTAGATGTTGATGCATTTTCCCATATGATCTCTCATCGTCTGACGATTTTACGACCCCTGTCTTTGTCTTTTCGGATTAGATAGGTATGCAGGTCAGGAGGGTTTGCCGAAGAGGAAGATGAAGGCTTGCATCTTCTGTTCCCCTCAGCGGGTACGCGGAGACTGGGCACCCTGGTTTTTCCTATACCACCTGTATACAACAGGCTGGCCATCTGGGCGGCGGATAATTCCCCGGGAGGGTGTCTTTCTGCGATCTGAGCTTGTTTTACGCCGAGGGACTATGCCTGGCGTAACTTGGGGATTCGCTCAGTCTGGCGTGAGGCTGGAGAGGCCCTCAGTTGGCCATTAGCTTCTCGCGTAATCCGGAGAGTAGGCAGATCATTCTTTTGCTGGCGTAAAGGCCCAGTAGTTGAATATTCACCCGCCTGCTTTCCCTTGCGGAGATCGCAGCGCTCATCTGGTTTACCGTAAAGGTCAGATGTCGTAGAGCGCGATCTGTACTTCTGATTTGGTATTGAGGCGCCATCAGAGGTTTTGTCTGTACCGCGCGTAGCGGGAGACTGATTTTTGCGCGTAGAGCGCAGTGGATACTCCTGGGTTAGCGCTGAGGCTTTAGCAGAAGTTTTGTCTGTACCGCGCGTAGCGGAAGACTGATTTCTGCGCGTAGAGCGCAGTAGATACTCCTGGGTTAGCGCTGAGGCTTTGCCAGAAGCTTTGTCTGTACCGCGCGTAGCGGAAGACTGATTTCTGCGCGTATAGCGCAGAGGATACTCCTGGGTTAGCGCTTAGGCTTTGCCAGAAGTTTTGTCTGTACCGCGGGTAGCGGGAGACTGAATTTTACGTGCGGGGCACGGAGGGAGCGATGCTACCACCTCATTGGTCGGAGAGATCGGAGAGTCCACAGGAACGGCAGAGGATGTCTTGGGCATCCACACTTTGCGTAGCTTCCTGCTGTCTTGGACGGAAAGAGAGTGAGAGCTACCCCCAGTCCGAAGCATGTCTTCGTAGGCAGACTGGTCGAACTGAACGGCCAGTGTCTTCTTCACGGTTCCTACAGATACCGCATCGTGTTGAGCAATTACTTCTTCGTCAGAAGAGAAAGATGTCCCCAGCAGAGTCGCCATCTTGTTTGTGGTATTAAACGAAAGAATGAAAGTGTATTTCAATGACGGGATTTATAAGAGACCTGCGCCCTTTTGTTTACAAACAAACTTGTACAATGTAATCCTATACGAGGATGTAAGAGTACAATTTATTTAATCTGGGTATAAATTGCTATAGGTGTCTGATCTGCGGTCGATCACTTTAGCCCTTGGACTACACGATGTTGAAGAAGTGCCGTGGAAGATAGGAAGCAGCCTCGGGGGTTGCACAAAAGGGTGGATGCACGATGCCCTGGTCGCCGATCCCTATCCTTTGCCTGAGCTCCGGGTTCCTCTCTCTCTCTCTCTCGATCTCTTCTCTCCTTGCTCGATCTTTAATTGTTCGACCTCTTCTCTGAGTCTTTAATTGTTCGATCTTTCAATTTTTTGACCTTTTTCCCCATTGATAGGGATCTCTATTTATAGAGTTTTGGTGACAGTAACCACTCCGTCGGTGTAACAACCGAGGACAATACAGCACCCTTTTACACAACGGTTTAAAATAACCAATGCCTGTGTGTAAATGACCTTTTGAGTGAGCATGTGACGCGTGTCCAACTAAGGGGACAAAACGTATATATCTGCTACGAAGATCACGGCGTAGAAGCTATGCAGGTAGGTATCCCTTGTGTAGCAGAGGTTGGCGTAAAAGCCAAGTGACTGTCACCTTGGCGTAGAAGCCGAAATAGGCATAGAAGCCGAACAGGCGTAGAAGCCGAATAGGCGTAGAAGCCGAAAAGGCATAGAAGCCGAATGGGCATAGAAGCCGAACAGGCATAGAAGCCGAATGGTCGTAGAGACTGAGAGGGCGTTGGAAGCCGAGGGAGCACTGATCCTGAGCGGGCGTAGAAGCCACTGCGTACCGTGCCGAAGTGCTGATGTGGACGTCTTAGCCGGAATTACGGCTTTCGAAGATGTAATCAAATCTTCTATAGAGATTTGTCATCATCTTGTGCATTAAATGCGGAGACGTATTTTGAAGGTCTGCAGCCCTTCTGTGCATCCGTCGCAGAGACGTACCTTGAGGGAAACTGTCACTGCTCTGTGTAATTAGACATAGAGACGTGCCTCGAGCCCCGTACGAAGTGCAGCTTTTGACGTGGCAGCGGTTTGTCTTACTGCGGAGCGTAAAACAGCTCATGTTTGCCTGTGTAAAACAAGGCAGCGTATTCCCTTGTACGCGAAAGAGCGGTTTACGCTGGGGGGACTTTGGTAAACGACGGTTTGGTGATATTTTAACCAAATCCTCTGCATTAAATGCAGAGATCCGCCATCATACTGTGGGTACGTCCCGAGGGGTCTGCCATCGTTTCCAGCCGTCGTCTGGGTAGCCGTGCAGCACTTTTTTGTCAGGAGTCAGAGGCCAGGTTCACCGCGTGACTTGACAGGTTCATTTCGGGAAAGACGAAGCGTTCCTCGTACGCTTTAACGCTGCTTTGAGAGCGGCTGGGTTTTACGCCATGGAGGCGATGAAGAACCCTATTTTACGTTGGATGGCTCCGAAGGCCTCTGCTTACGCTGCTCTGTATCAAGATGCTGCGTAGATCGTTCCAGTGTATTTTTCATGCTTCTACAGCGATAAGGATAGGATAAGTTATAGGATCTCATCTACTTGATTGAATCGTTCTTGATCTCTATAACGGATTCGAATTAATTTCTTGACTTGTATCCTGCCTTGATTCCTTCGTGTGCCTTTTATAGTTTATTTTAGATGCAGAGTAATGGAACCACAAGCAAGCAACGAAACTCCCGCAGAAACACCACAAGTTATAATTGTCACCTACGACGATGAAGTGACACCAGTGGGTGGAGGACAATCAACTCAACAAAGCAATCAAGTAGATCAGCTCGCCTCAAGATTCCAGTGAGACGATATTCCACCACCGTCGCAGTTTACTCCATCGATGCCTATTTTTCTACCAGGACAGCCTATGGATGGTCAGCAGATATTACAAATATTTTATGCAATGATGCAATCCCAACAGAAGGTTCATCAAGAAGCCCAGTAAAGCCAAGCGGGGAAGTTCTTTGACGGACTTAGCTCTGTGCTACAAAAAATTATCAGCTCCGTTGCAACTACTTCATACACAGACGTCCTTACTACAGCCCGACCTATGGAGTGCGTCACCAGGAGAGAGTCCAGCCAGAAGTGGTCGCATGCATTAGCACCAGACCAAGCACAGCAGAAAAGAGCTGCAAAGTGACCACAGATAAATCCACCACTGAGAGCATTTACACCACTAGCACTAGTCCTTCCCGCTTGTCACTACTGTGGCAAGGTAGGCCATATTGAGAAGAAATGCAGACGCAAATGGGGATTATGTTTAGCTTGCGGATCCAGTCAGCATTCAGTAAGGGATTGCCCTGAGCGTCGAGAGAGAGCACTGATGATTCATCGACCAGCCCTACCAGCACCAACACTTGTACTCCCTACTTGTCATTATTGTGGCAAGGTAGGCCATCTCGCCAAGGAATGCAGACGCAAGTTGGGACTGTGCTTGATTTGCGGATCCAACCAATATTTAGCCAGAGATTGCACGAAGCATCGAGGAGAAACACCGATGGTTAACCGACAACTTTACCAGCACCAGAAGGATATCAGCTGAGGCCACCCTTGGCACCCCAGGCAGCAATCTTCCAACAAGCCCAGCAATAGTAGAGGACACCACCACAAGTACGTGGACAGGCTTTTGCGATGACATTGGAGGACGCACAGACTCGTGGAGTAGTGAATACGAGTAAAAGTTAAGTTTATCATAGCTATCTATTCCTAGTAATGCTTTAGTACGTGCCTGTTAGTTCCATTCCCTAGCCTAAGCCTAGTATTATGCTAGCATGAACTTGTTAGTTTAGATTAGTAATTGATGCCCAAGTTTTCATAAGCTGTAGTTGATCTTTGCTCTAAGCAGACTCCTTTATTCTTGAATTACATATCTCTCATTGTTTAGGGACATATTTTTTAATTCCTTCCCTACGTGTTCTGCTTAACCCTCACACTTTCTCTCGATTTCTCCTTATTCATGATTCTTTATCCCTTCTGTCGTGCTACAAACATGTTTTGCAACCACGTTCTCTTCTGACCGGTTATGTTTTATTTTTCTTAATTGCGAGGCAATTCTTTTAATAAGGGTAGATTGTAAACACCCAGATTTTTAAAAAATTAAAATATAAATTTTTGGGATTTTTTGTGATTTTTAAATATATAAAATTAATGTTCTTCAAAGGATAAATATTTTTGTGAATTAAATAAAATATTAAAATATTATAAAAATTATATTTTTGAGTGTAAAATAAATAATTGGACATAGTATAATTTTTCTGAAATTTATTGGGCCCAAAAACTATTTTTAAACAACTAAAAACATCCTTTCTAATTAAACCAGAATAAACCCACCTGAACCGAACCAAACCAAGTCTAAATAAATTGAACCCAACTAAACCAACCTAATCCAAACCCTTAGTGGGTCGGATTCGGATCCATACCCGAACCCACAACCCGACCCGTACCCGACCAAACCCGCTAACTCCAAAATCTACAGTAACCGTAGGAATCCGATCGAATGCCGACCGTTTCAAACCCCAAACCGCCGCGAATCTTTGGTTATCCCGCCGCTAACCCGTCGACTCCCCTAACCGCGGCCGCCACCCCTATCTTTTTACCTCCCCGTACCGACCGCGGCTTCCCCTATAAAACCCCGGCCACCCCCACCGATGTCACCATCAACCACCGCCACCACCATCATTCCGCTCGCCTCTTCGGCCACCTCGAGCCTCCGGCAACCCCGAGCTTCCCTGGCGACCTCCGGCAAAGACACCGATGACCCCGACGACAGTAGACACAGCAGCCGAGCAGCCGCCGTCGACGAGCACCGCCACCCCGCAGTCGTCGCGCCGTGCCGCCCCGTGCGCATATTACAGTCGATACCGATCCCTCCTTGTCGTGTCAATTTTTGAGCGGTCTGTTGCGACATGTTCACAGTGTGACCCTCTCAAACCCCGTGTAATTTGATTGGGATATCGTGTCATGTGTCGATCGTAAACCGCAACGAAAAAATAGGAAAAATATCCCAATTTTGGATTTCAAAAACTGTCCCGAACTCACAAGTTCACGGCCGTTTTATATCCAACCTGTTTAATAATTTCTAAATTTCACTTGAACAATAAATTAGATAATATAACCGAGTTTTAAACCCTATATTTAGTTTATTTAATTGTGCTGTAAGTTGTGTTTTATTTGTGGGTGAAGTTGACCAATATCTTGGTTATTTAAACCCAAATTCTTCCAAAACTGTGTATGTTCCGCTAAACGAGGCGACTTCGTCGTATGCGAATAGCACCGAAAGGAGCGTATCGTCAATGCGGATGTGTAGGATTTCACGAAAGTTGATTTTGATGTGCGTGCACACCGAAATCAACGCATATCCGTCGAAATTGTTCCGTATTGGGCATGTTCTAAAACTCATAACTTTGTGTGTGCTTGTCATTTCGCAACGAAACTTGAGCCATCGGACTCATAGCATTACGCTGGTCCTGTGACCCAAGTTTGGTTCGATTTTGAGAACGTTGACAAAACTCTGTATCGTGGGCCCTACGGCTCCACTTGACGGACAATTTTGTGACCGGCTCATCAAAAATTAGTTCTGGATATTCTGTTGGGTTCGTATCATCGTTCTGGACTTGTAGACACCAAGTTTGACAAATTTGAAGAACTTTGTCTCTGGCATATTTTTTGGTGCGAAGTGAGCCACATGTGGACACCGCTTTGACCAAAAACTGTTAATTTTTTTCCTGTGTCCAAATTGGACTTATGGATTGGCAATACAAGCTATTTTATATCTTCTGAGAATGAAGGTAATATTTATTTCAGCATCCGGAGGATTACTTGAAGATTTTGCTGTTACCGAAGCAATTGGAGGAATTCAAACCCCAGACAAGTGTACCTTGCCATACTTGCACTTCTTGCTTTATATTATTTCTTGATTTATTTTTGTGATATAACTGCTTAACCTAGGACTGTGAGACATTGCTTAGCATCCGAATAATATTCGGGTGTCGATGCCGTACGCGGAGTCGTCTAACATCACCTAGAGAGTTGATATCGGGACCCTATATTTTTGTGCTTGCTTTACCAAGTACGTCATACCATAGGACACCTGACACTATTCATGAGACATAATCTTTCCTGAGTCATTCATGGTAATTTTATATAGGATTACAGGATTCGTGACATAGATATTACATATGCATAGCTATCATTATGACTCGCTGCATTAGTTAGAGGTTATAATCTTGCGTGTTATGGACATGAGACATCGTGAACATGAGACATGTGGTTACATTGGGTGGGGAGAGTCTTACAAACTAAAGGCTGATTATGTTATATATATATATATATATATATATATATATATATATATATATATATATATATATATATATATATATTCTGGAAGTGCCGTAGACTCTGACCAGAGCTTTGGCACATGTACTGGCCCTTCGAGATATAAAATGCTACTATGGGTTTCCCCGATATAGAGCTTATAGTAGTTTCAGCATGAGTATGATTAATGCTCTTATTTGCATATCACATAGCTGGCTACATAGTTTGCCCTATGGATATTTATTTTTATATACTATATTTATTTGGCTTGAGTTATTCTTGTACCTTGTTATGTCCCCTGAGGACCTGGATCTGGATTATGTCCCCAGGTTTAGCAGAGGAGATCTACCCCGAGGTATACAGGACAGGAGCAGACGCTGGAGCAGTACCAATACCAGAGTATGAGGTGATGCCAGATGATTTCTCCTGAGTATTTGCTTTATATACTCAGTCATTTCTGTTATTGATACTCTATTTCATGTCTCGTGGATTTCTGTATTAAACTCATTATTGGGTTGTTCCCAGAGATATTTTATTGAGACTTGTTGATTTATATTTCATCTTGATTATTCTAATTTTTGAACTGTGATTATCTTATGTGGATGATATTAGAATTAGACTGTGACTTGTATCGTAGACCATTATATTATTTTTACAGCTTAAGTACACTCTAACGGGTCCATTAAATTGGATTTGTCTATTGGAGTGTGCTGTTGGCCATTGCCACGTGGCTAGTCCCTCGGTATTTTGGGACTGGGGCATTACAATATAATTTAGCTTGCTTGTATATTGCCTATGATTACTTGTAGCTATATGTGCTTGTCCTGATGTCTCTAGTTGCTTTAGTCCTAAAATTTCAAGGACTGAATTTTTTGAAGGTAAATAGAGATGTCACTCCACTATCCCGTATACTCGAAATATACTCAAGTTGGCGCACTTTTTCTTTTGTTCTCATTTTGGCGCACTTTGAGTATACTTCAAGCGCACAGATGAATGGAGCTTGGCGCACATTGGCTAGTATTGATTGTGTGATAGTGGTAGGTAGGGTGTGTGGCTTGGATTTGTTGGAGAGATCCGACGCTTCACCATCAACCCCTTGCCTATATATATATCCTTGTTCTAATTCTCTCTCCTCACTTGTTCATTTATCTTGTTTTGCTCCTGGTTTTCTTCATAGACAAGTACATCTTGGAAATATGAAGAAACATGATCGGCTATAGTTTCATTCTTAATATTTGTTGTTGTAATTAGTTTCTAGTAGTGTTCTGATTATATTTAGTTCTTGGAGTTTCCAGATTTGAGATGGTTAATGGTTTTATCTTGATTTTATTATGAGGTTTTTTATGAGTATATTTTCCTTGGGAATGATCTCCCAAAAAATAAGATATTTTAAAAAGATATTGTTTTCTGATTTCTAGCATGGATTTTTCTTTGATTTCTGGTTCTTGTTGCTTGTGGAATAGAGCACTGTCATAGTCTCGAGCTTGAGCTGTGAGTGCATCAATGGTGGGTCGGTTGGATAAGAAGAACAATGACAAGAAGTACATAGGAGGATTTGTACTCTTGCTTTGTGTGCCAGTTTGCTTGCATGTGTAGAATGCGCCTATTCTTGTAATTCTTTATTTGTTCGACACATCTTCCTACTGCTCTATTATCGATTTTGTGCGCCATATTATAGACTTCTGCACCATGACTTCTGTGAGCTAGTTTTATAAGTTTGTGCGCGATATAGTTGCTTGCTCGCGCATAGTGCGCCACTATTCCTGACTAGCCTATATTGGCACTTGCAAAGTATACTGACCCAGGATATCTTATGATTGATTGTGCATGCATGGGTCCTGTTATGCACTTGATGCATATTCTAGAGTAGTTGAGATTGACCATGATTGATGATCCATGACCCCAGAATTTGAAAAATTAATGAGGCATTCATGACCGTGACTCTATCATATGAGATATGAGATTCCTAATTAATTATGACTCCTGACTTGATCAAAACATGATTCATGTGACCAACTGATAGGTTTGGTATCTTGACTTAGTTATTGTATTCTTGCCAATACACTTGTCATGCTCGCCTGCTTATAGAGGCTACATTGTATACTAAGTGTGGGATATTGGCCAATATGTACACTAAACGTGACATAATAATTCCTGCTTGGTACATAATAATATATTCCTGAATTCTTGGCACAAAAATTATAATGGTTCAGAACCATAGCCTGGCTAGGTTATTGCTTGTTTGAATGTTGCATATACATTTAGGTAAATCCAGACTTGACTCCTTATATTAAGTGGATTCGTATCAAATGTGCCCGTAATTTGTACGAAATCATTAAGGGGAAGGTTCATGTGGCTACGACAAGAAATTCCATATCATTGTAGGGTTAATCAGGTAACATAAAAACTAATTAGAAAATGGGGAGGGAACGACATCCCGAGATCGTACGTGATGGGCCGCCCTGTGATAATTCTCATGGCGTGCACGGTTGGCCACCACGAATATTGTATATCATCTACATGTAGTAGAGTGCAATATTCGACCTTTTTATATTTAAACTGAGCCAACATTTTTCCTATAGGAAGGTTGAAACTGTTACTGATTAATTAGCACGGTAGCCCTACGGGGGACTGGTACGACATTTAGCGCGGTGGCCCTACGGGGAACTGGTGCAATCATGTTTTCTTTCTTGTATAATATTGGCTAAGTTAGCCCTGCTCGACATGACACGATATGAGGATGCTTATTATTATTATTATTAATATATCTGGGATAACCACAGACTCCACATAATAAGCCGTAACATTGCTTGACCATTCTTATTTTCTATTTAATATCAAAACGAGAACTGAGAGAACTAGATTTGATTTAACAAACTAAGAGAGTGCAAAGAAGAGTCCTAGAAAACAATCTAAGTACAAATTTATTTTCTAGAGGATGACGATGGAGGGTTAGTTGTAGCAACTCTCTTTACTCCGTGGACCATCCGATACGGAAGCTCTTCTCTCTCCCTTGAGTGTTGATTTGCAGATAGCCAACCAGTCCTTTGCATAAGAGTAGTATCCTGTTATTTATAGTAATATTTATGGCCACATAGATTTCGGGCAGCATGGGTGGCGAGGTTTGCCACGTGTCCCCTCTCAATGGACAGGTGCTATAGCTATGTACGAGAATCTGGGCTTCGCTGCCACGTGAGCATTTGTTAGAATTTTGTTGTTTGCTGAGTATCTAGGAGATTCTTAACTGTGTAGACGCGACTTGGTCCAATGGACACGTGGCCGCTATTTGGCTGGAGATTACCACTCAGTCGTAACAACAAGACTTGGTCGACGTGGAATCTAGGACACATGTGGCCAAAGACGCACAAGACGCATGGAGTCTGGAACGCACGGGACCAGAGACACATAGACCACATGGAGTCTGGAATGCATGGGCCAGAGTCGCTTGGGATGCATGGAGTCTGGGACGCGTGGGCCAGAGACGCATGGACCACATGGGCCAAAGACGCACGGACCGCATAGAGTCTGGGACGCATGGGCCAGAGCCGCATAGAATATTTTTGTCTCATTGTCCATGTGGCTATGTACTATCATTAGGACTTCTGTCTCTTAGTGTGTTCTCATCCTTCGAGGCAATAAAGAAATCATTTTTGTCAGGATTCTGTGTTAGGTGCCATCTTTGTTGTCAAGACGTCATATCAGGTTGTCCTGTGGCCAGTTGTCAGGACGCTTGTTTGGACCGCATGAGTATCCCATTTCTGGGCCACATAATATCTATACGATCTATCTATTGATTTTTTATTTGGAGGCGCATGGACATCGGTCGCATGGCTGCATCTTTTTCATGCTTCTACAAGACTCCCTTCAATGTTTTTAAACTGATAAGTTTAAAATACTTTGAATAAAAAGCATGGATGGGGTATGTTCGGGCCGCATGGTCAATGAGCCTCATGGGCGAAGGCTGTCGGGCTGTCCTTTAGTCATTAACTGCCAGATTTGCCTTGACCCTTGAGTGGATTCTATTCGAATTCTGAGCTACCCTTTTACACGGATCCCAATACTGAAAGCTGTAGAAGGGAGCCCAACCAAGCATAGCTGTCAGCGAATGAGCATAGAATTCGAAGGGTCTATTTTTGTCTTTTGGTAGCCTATAAATAGGGGTTTGAGGGGAAGAGAGAGAACTTCTTGCTTATGCTGAGTTCTGTCTTCTATACCATCTATGCCTTTTCTCCCTCCGCGTTCGGTCATCTTCTCAGAGCGTTTGCCACAAAACTATGGGAAGCACCACTATCAAACAAAGCTAAAGCTGGAATAGAATCAAGAAGAATAAACATGCGATGACATACTCATATACTCGAAGATACCGGAGGAGGACGAAGAGCATTTGCGGATTGTGTTGGATGTGCCGAGAAATGAGAAGCTGTATGGGAAGCTGTCCAAGTGTGAGTTCTTCCTAGACAATGTGGAGTTCTTGGGATATGTTGTTACTGGTGATGATATTTTAGTGGATCCGAAGAAGATCGTAGCAGTGGAGTATTGGAAGACCCCGAGTTCAGTAGCAGAGATCAGGAGTTTCTTGGGATTGGCAGGCTACTACAGAAAGTTTGTGCAAGATTTTTTGAGAATTGCCGAGACGATGACCAGACTCACTAGGAAGGATTTAGAGTTTGTTTGGACGAAGGACTGCTAGGTTGCTTTTGAGAATTGAAGAAGACGTTTGCTCCTATTTTGATGTTGCCATCAGGGTCTGGAGGTTTCACTATTTATAGTGATGCATCGGAGAAAGATTTGGGTTGTGTTCTTCAGCAGAATGGAAAAGTGATTGCCTATGCATCCTGGTAATTGTGTCCTCATGAGAAGAACTATCCTACCCATGATTTGGAGTTAGCAGCAGTCATTTTTGCCCTAAAGTTGTGGAAATACTATTTATACGGAGAGCGTGTGGAGATCTTCACAGACCACAAGAGCTTGAAGTATATTTTCACGCAGAAGGAGTTAAATATGTGACAACGTCGGCGGTTGGAACTGATGAAGAATTTTGACATCTCTTTGCAATATTATCCTGGGAAAGCTAATGTAGTTGTCGATGCCTTGAGCAGGTATCCGGTAGCTATGTTGTTGAAACATGATTGATATTTGTTGGAGGACTTGGAGAGCTTGGACATTGAGGTGATAGTTTCTGGTATTTCTATACAGATGTGGGGGTTGCAGATACACTAAGAGTTGATGGGCACGATCAAGGCAGCACAGTATGATGATGTGTCTCTGAGGAGCATTAAAGCTCAGGTGAGAGCATGATTGGAGGATAATTTCACCATTGTCGAGGATGATTCTTTGTGGTATGGTGCTAGATTGTGTGTACCTAGTGGGGAGCTGCGTGAGAAGGTATTGTAGGAAGCACATTACTCTCAGTATTCCATACATCCAGGTGCCAATAAGATGTATCGGGATATGCGAGAGAGTGTGTGGTAGTATGGCATGAAGAGGTAAGTGGCACAGTTTGTATCCAGATGCTTAGTTTGCCAGCAGGTGAAAGCCGAGAGGCAGAGGCCAGGAGGTTTACTTCAGCCATTACCCATTCCAGAGTGGAAGTGGAAGAATATTACTTTAGATTTTGTGTCCGGACTTCCACGATCTTCAGGAGGAAAAGACGCGATTTGGGTCATCGTTGACAGGTTGACCAAGTCGGCCACTTTTTGCCTTTCAAGGTGGGTTTGTCTACGGAGAAGCTAGCAGAGATGTATATGAGACAGATCGTCAGGATACATAGAGTTTTCGTCAGCATAGTCTCGGATCGGGATAGTCGTTTTACTTCTCATTTTTGGAGGAGTTTGCAGGCGAGTTTGGGCACCCAGCTCAATTCAGTACTGCATATCACCCCTAGACAGATGGGCAGTCAGAGAGGACTATTCAGACTCTCGAGGATATGCTGCACACTTGTGTACTAGATTTTGGGAGTTCTTGGGAGGATCATCTCCATTTGGTAGAGTTTGCTTACAACAACAGCTACCAGGCTAGTATAGAGATATCACCATTTGAGGCTCTGTATGGTCGGAGATATCGTACTCCTTTGTCATGGGACAATATTGGAGAGAGAGTTTTGCTAGGGCCCGAGATGGTTGTGGATGCAGCAGAGAAGGTTAAGCTGATCAGAGACAGAATTCGAGTGGCGCAGGACAGACAGCGGCATTGGGCCGATAGCCACCGGAGACCTTTGGAGTTTGAGGTATAGTTTATATTTTTGTTTTGTCCTTGTTATTGGTTGTTTGTTATAGATTAAGTTCTTAAGGTTGTATTTTGTTCTAGGTTGGTGGTTTGGTGTTTCTGAGGATTTCTCCGACACGAGATACGATTCGCTTCGGTGGAGGCGAAAAGCTTAGTCCGCGATTCATCGGACCTTTCACTATTCTAGAGAGGGTCGATACAGTTGCTTATAGACTAGACTTGCCACCTGTATTGTAGGGAGTGCACAATGTGTTTCATATGTCGCAGTTAAGACGGTTCATGGCAGATCCTAGTCACGTGTTGGATCACTCAGAGATAGAGGTGGCCCTACTCTTAGCTATCCAGAGCAGCCAGTTGAAATTCTGGATCGGAAAGAGAATGTGCTGAGGAACCAGACTATTCCTTTGGTACGCGTCGCATGGAGGCATTACTCTCCGGGGGAGTCTATCTGGAAGAGAGGGGATGGAATGCGAGAGCGTTATCCATATTTGTTTGTGCCTTGAGGTATGTTATTTCCTAGTTATGTTCTGTTCTTTTGTTCTGTTCTGTTATTTTCTGGGGGTAGTTTTCGTCTTTGAATTTCGAGGACAAAATTATTTTAAGGGGGGTAGACTTGTCACTACCACATTTTCTTGGAGAGGGTATTTTGATAATTTCATAATTAATTAAATATTATGCATATTAAATAATTATGTATTGTATTATTTATTTATTGTTAGATGCTAGTTTATTATTTTGGACTTGTGTTAGTGGACCTAACTAGTTTAGTTTAGACTCATGGACCAACATTTATTAAATTGTTAGAATTGAGCCTAATTAGAAACCCATTCATTAGGAGGATAATTAATTTAATTAAACTATTAGACTAGAACCTTCCTTCCTTAATTATTTCTTCATGAGAGGTCCCAAGGGGTATAATGGATATTATATAGTATCTTGAGAGAGGGGCCAAGTGGCCGGCCTATTAAAAGAGGGGAGAAAATTTCTCTCTCCTCTTTTCATTTCAAAACTAGATCTGAAATTTTCTTCAACCAAATTTCTTTATTCCCCACATCAATTCCCTACCAAATTTCTTTCCAATTCCTTCCTAAATCACTATTGGAGACTAGTAGAACAAGGATCTAGAAGGATGAAGCAATAATCTACAAAGAGGAGCAAGGATCTACAAGTTGAAGGCCAATTTCATCAAATTTGGAGGTTTCATTGGGAATCCATTTCCCAATAGGTAAAATTCAATTTTTCCCCTTTAATTGTGTTCTAAATCTGAGATTTAACTATGAGAAACTACCCCATATGCATAGGCTACCTATAGGAATTGGAATTAGGTTCATAGGAGGCCTATTGAGAAAGTTATGGTATTTTTTGTGTCAATTTTGGAGAAATTTCGAGATTGACACTTGTTGTGTTTGTTAATTGGTCATATACACCAAATTGACATGTGTTTGTTTGTTTGTGGCTAGTGTCGTATCCACAATTGGATACGTGTAGGTCGTATCCCAACAAATTGGTGATACATGTTAATTTGGCAGTTTTTCCTCCGACACGGGGCTTTGTGCATCTCACATTTTGACACGGACACGTAGATGTATATCTTACTTTTCGTATTGTTCATAAATAGTAATTTAGACTTACTCGTGTACTTCGGGATACGTTTGGTTGTGTGATGGACTCGTATCGCAAGCGTATCATAGAACTAGTGTGATACGAGTGCGATACACTCCACGTGCTTGTTGTATTGCATTCTTAGATTCAATTTCCATTATTCTTAGCCAATTGTAATATATATATATATATATATATATATATATATATATATATATATATATATATATAGATGTGTGTATCTATATGTGTTTAGTATGTGTACTCATAGTGTATCTATATGTGTTTATATTAGGGATGAGAGTTGCACACACACACACACACACACACACACACACACACACACACATATATATATATATATATATATATATATATATATATATATATATATATATATATATATATATATATATATATATGTGTGTGTGTGTGTGTGTATAGAGGCATTTTGATATGTATATATATATATATAAGTAGATACATATATAGTAGTAGTTATTGTTATATGCTAGTGTGTGTGCTTGTGTGTGTGTGTGGAGAGAGGAAGTGAACCAGTGCATTCAGTGAACCAGTGCACCTACAGTGAATCAGGAACTATACAGCAACAGTCACTGTGTAGTGAGCTTCCAAGAACTGCAGCATTAGCAACCTCATACCAGCAGCAGCCAACAAGTACTGAAGAATAGCAACATGTATCAGTAAACAAGCAGCAACATATACCAGCAACCATGTGCAGCAGTTCAACACTAGCATTGCACAACAATTTTAGCAAAGTGTAGCAGCAGCTCGACAGGAAACCACCACCAGCAGCAGCAATTTGGAAACCACCAGCAGCAACAACAACTTGGACACGAACAACAATACCAACAACATGTATCAGCAAGGTATTGGTGTCAGTGAGGTATTGGTTAGTTGAGTTGGGTAGTGTTTGAGTTTAGGTTGAGTTGAGTAGTTGGTTAGCTAATTAGTTTGATACCTATTTAATTATTTATCTAGTTAGTTATCATATATATATATATATATATATATATATATATATATATATATATATATATATATATATATATATATATATGTATTAGTTGTAATGATAGTTAGTATAACATAGTAGTTAGTATTAATATTTATTTTTATTATATACTAGTAGTTGATATTAGTGAATACTAGAAGTTATATTGGACTGATATATACATGTATTAGTATATATAGCTAGTGGGGTAGTTATCTATAGGCTAGATATGATAGTTACCTTGAGATACCAAGGTAAGTGTCAAGGTATTAAGGATATTCAAGGTATTTGGGTTCGAGTATTGAAATGGGTGTTTAGTGGTGCGATACCGAGTTGGTTCAAAGCCAATGTATTCACTTAGCATTTGTAATTAGGATTAGTATATTTAATATTGATTATAAATGCATATATGCTATTTCTATATCTCTTATTTGCGTATCCTGAGATACGGTATCTTAGTATGTTCTTAGTATCTTAGATTAGCTAGTGTTACCTAGTTTAATAATATATGGACCCAATATCCTAAAGATAGACTCATGCAACCTAGAAATAGGTCGTTTAACCAAGTTTGACCAGTTTGACTTAGAGTTGACCTAATTTGACTATTTTGACTTAGAAATGGTACTTTGACCTAGATGTCGACTAGTTTAACTTATTTTTATTTCGAAACCTTGTATTGATATTATATTCCATATCTAGGTCTTCGAGGCACCATACCAGACATCTGTGATACTATTTACCGGACTACATGCAAGTACATTCTCTTATAGTTTTTTATTTATGATATTCTCTATGTTCATTGTGTCTAGTGTAGATATCCTTGATTTTTTGACACGATGGTTACACGGATTGGTATATCAGGATCTCGTCATGAGATATTATTCCTTGGTATATATGGTGTATCTTGTGCAAGCCTTGTTTTCTTGTTTCTTGTACATGTACAAATACTGATTCTCGGGGAGACTAGCTACCTTCCTAGAGAATCCCGTGACATAGAGTACCATGGTTGGATCTCCTATACCAGTCGGAGGTGGAGAGTATTTTAGTGTAGATATGTGATCATACCCTCCTTGTGCATATCTTGTTCCTTGTGAGTATTGGTCATACACCGCACGTATGACTAGCCAGGCCCTTATCCTTGTGCAAGTTTCTAAGCTGATCACATATTAAAGCTAGTACTCACACACTTAGTCATTAGTATTCTTGTTTATTGTCATATTGTTCATTCTTGTATTATTTTTAATATTTCTTTTATTGTATATCTCTTGTATCTATGGTTGCATCTTGTATATTCACATCTATTTACTGTTACATAGTTTATATCATTGATTAGAACTGCTGTTAGAGATGTACTCTGCTCCTTTCTTGACTGGATATATTTTCTCAGATGACACTGAGGAGTGGTATCCTACTCATTACGGACCTCAGGATGTTGTGGGCTTAGAGCCAGAGATCCTGGCTCAGGAGGGACTCATCCCGACTGAGACAGACGACCCGGGACTCATAACTTAGATGTTGAGTTTCTCTTTGTACTGAATTTGTCTCCAGCATACTGTTTAGTATTTTCTCTGACTCATTGATGTTATTATTTTGACTCATGAGTTATATTGTGACTATTCTATTCTTTTATCATATTTGTGCTATTCTTTATTTTAGATCTTTGATTGAGTATATTGATATTATTGGTGGCTTATTATATTGTTAGATAGATTACTCAAAAAGCGTTCTACCATCAATTTTGTAGGCTGGGTGTTATTTTTGACTTGCATCCCTACACCGGGTGCGGGTCGTGACAACCATGGCCCCGAAGGTCTTGTCTTCTTCCAAGAAGGCCGTCGTCAAGGGAAAACATCCTGCCTCATTATCTAGAACTGAGGACGAGGCCTCATCCTTCTATCCTAACATTTAGCTGTCCATCCTCGATAAGGGTCGGAGGAGAAGAACTCTGGACACGCGGGTATTTTGCATCCAATCCATTATACAGGTCCTCGTATATGACCATGCCGCATGCCTTATACGCGAGTTTTTCTTTGGCTTTGTGCGCAAGTCTTGACTCGGCCGCATGGACGCCCTGTCGTAGCTTGGCCGCATGGAGGTTCTGCCATGAGTTGGCCGCATGTCTCCTTTCATGACTTGGCCGCATAGAAGTCCTGTCATGACTTTATTGCATACAACTTTCATGACTCGGTCCGTATGCCATCTTGATGTCTCTAATTCTTATTTTTTATTTTGTAGTAATTTTGTCCGTGGCTCCGTCGAGAGATGTGCTGATTGGGAGGGCTCAGGATGCCTTGGTCGTTAGGCTCAATCATATAGTGTCTGATGTTCAAGCTCAGATCAACAAGGATCAGCCTGAGGTGAGGCCAAAGTTGAAAGCTAGCCAGTCTGGGTTCTACTTGCTTAGCCAACTGAACTCCGGGAGGATCGATGACTTTTATTTGAAGCCAATCTTCCTATTTGGGGATGCCCTCACCATCTCGGATCCTAAGGTAGTGAGAATTAAAGAGACCTGAGATTTCTTCTCTAATGGGATGAAGGTGCATATTCCTATGATGGAGCACCATTGGCCCTTAGTCGGTTATGTGGTACCCTTTCGAAGGAAGACGTCGGGCAGCCTAACCCCGGACCAGAACAGAACCCAGGTCGGCCACATTTGTTTCAAATCAGAACTGAAGGGAGCAGCGGCGAGCAAGGAATCATTTTCCTACTCTGTTCGTGGACTAGTACCTGATACTTTCTCTAGCGACATGGGGCAGAATGTCCGATATTATGAAGCAGACACCTTCTTGAACCATCTTGTAACCAAAGGGACTGATCCCAAGGGCAAAGTGGGTATTAGAGAGGTATGAACAGACCTTGAACGCAGTCAACCTCTACTACGCCATACGAGGTTCTTGTTATGGTTTGGATAAGAACCCGCAGCTATTTGTGGCTTTGGCTGAAATGTATAACCGCTGCATCGGGACCTTCTTTGCTCCTGGCGGAGAGAAGGGGTTTCTCTCCATGAGATATATGATGTCTCACGGATGCCCTGGGGTGATGAACCATATGAGGAGTATACCCCCACTAATGAAGAATTTGAGGAGTTGGAACAGCAGCATCCAGGGTTTCTTGCTGTGTACTAAGAGGTGTTATGTCACTATAGCACTTGCTAGCAAGTTTATAAGAAGAAGGACAGGAGCTCAAAGGGGAATCTGCCCCACATTAAATCCTGGACCAGTCACCTCTTTGCTATTGATACTTCAGGTCATGTCACCATTTGGAGCACTCATACTCGGAGAGGTGTTGATGACCAATTATGCAGCACCAAGAGGACTGCCGCCACTGGTGAGGGATTTGGTAGTCTGGGTGATAGCTTTAGTTATTTTTACCAGGATACCCAACCCTTGTCTAAGAAAGCCACCTTAGTTGGATTTTTGTTGATATGGTTTCGGACCTGTGTAGTCTCAGGAGGATCCAGTTCGATTGAGAGGGTTAGCCGCAACCTCATCCTCCCTGCTGTTAAGCAGGTCTTCGGACATAAGCTCGTCTTACTCTCAGCGATGGTCTGCAGCATCCATCTTGGGCTTTGTCCTTTCACAAGCAAGGTGATGGAGTATGACCCCGAAGGAGATTTTAACTGGGTCGAGATGTCTTATCACTACCTGATGGATTGGTTGTTGATGCATTACCCATCTTTGAAGCATACTAGAGCTGAAAGGACTACGACGGAGGCTGACACATTTATTTATCGATATGGTGGAATGCCCTGGGTTCATACTGTGGCTTCCGCTTGTCGACATGCACTCGCTTGTGTGGCTGACTATTACTTCTTCATTTCAGTCCCAAAATTTATGGACGATGAGCTAGATCGGGTTCACTGTGATGGGGGTGCCTATAACCAAGTTATATCCCTGAAGTTCTTCCACTGGTTGATTTCTATTCGGCCTTTCCACTTGATGTATCGAAACCAAAACCTCATCTTCCTGGAACCCTACCCACTGAGTAGATTTTTTCGACAATTTGGATACAACCAGCTCTTTTTGGGCAACCCAAGCTCATGTCTCGGTTTGAAGGGTAGCATTCTCAATGGGGCATGAGCCTGGGACTATTTCTTCGCGACCAGCACCCAGGTCCAGTTTACTTTGTCGGATAGCAAAGTTCTGGGTCGTATTAGTCATGCAGCGGCTATTTTTCGTGTAGCCGTGAATACACCTCCCCTTGGGACTATTTGTTGGTACTAAGCTAGGTACCCGGAGGAGGAAACCGTGGAGAAGTTGGGGGAGCGACAAAGAAAGGCCATTGCAGTTGATTCGAACTCTGTTACGGGAGAAGAGGAAGCTTCTGACCACCCTTCACCTCCCGCTAACAACCCGACGAAGCATGGGGCTTCCTCCATACGGAGCCCTCCACCTAAGAGGAGATGCCAGGGATATAGAAACCATGTTGCTAGGAAGTCCCCGAAGCCAGCTGGGAAAGAAGAAGAAGGAGAGGAAGAAGAGGAGGAGGTGAGACCCTCCACGGTGGATTCTGAAGTAGTCTCCACTTTGGACGTTGAGGCGGTAATTATAGACCCTCTCAGTTTTATCCCTCCTGCTCCCTTATACAGGTATTTCGGTACTGATCTATTTGATCATGTGCAGACTCAGGAGGAGAGAGATCATCTGCGATGGGCGGCTGTCCTGGCAGTCTCTTACCAGGATCCCGAGGAGGAGACTTTTCCTGGGTGTGACGCGAATGCCTCGGAGCCTTCACCTGAGACTTTGGGGTTCCAGAAGATGACTGCAGGCGTGTTATAGCCTGCCTTTGGAGCGTTGGGGGCCCAAGAGACGGGTGCAGACATGGTGGAGCCGTTTATGCCGTCTAAGCACTTTTCTGTGGATAATATGGAGGCTGTCGGGAGGGCTGTAAACATCCTGGGTGAGCCACAACCCCCTCCGTCTCCCTCTGGTATGTTCTTTCGTTTGTTTACTCATGAAGGGGCATTATGGCTTCAACTTTACATTCTTCGGGAGAAGCTGATCACTGGTTGTTCTGGGTCTACAGGGTCAGCCCCTCCCTTGGTAAGGGTAAACGTGGCGGCTGAGGAGGACATGGAAGTGGAAGTCGGTGGGCTTGTCGCAAGGATGCCTAGTCTCTTTTCCAGTATATCCGAGGGAAACGAGCCTACTGATGACCCCGCTTGGGTGATAGCCCCTTCTCCTGCGGTGGCTGTGGGTTCTTCCAACACAGCGACCGTTCACCCAACTGTTGATGCTAGTGGTTCTGCCGCCGTGGCCTCCCTGGCTAGAGGGTTGACAAGCGATTCTAGGGAGGCCGCTGCCGATGTTTCCAATATAGTTGTGGCTAGATCAACATCTGGGCTGGTGCACCACAGCCTGGGGATGGTGCACAAGCAGTTGTTGCAGTAGCAGGGTGCTCTGGTTTTCCCGCCCTCGGTCGCCCCTTCAGCCCACTCTTGCTTTCTCAGCTGCCAGGTGTCTGGGCATTTGAGAAGGCTATGAAGGACTAAAATATGAGTCGTACAACTGGTCGCTCCTCTACTACCGCTTTATCCTCAAGGTAGTTGGGTGCTATCGCTGCGCGTCCTACTGTGCCCGTGGCTGCTTGCTCTTGTCAGCCGCCTTGGACTCCGTCAACGTCGGAGGAGATTAATGAATATGTCCAGATCTCCATTCGGAGTTTCTACATATTTTTGAAGCAAGGCGTCCAGGGTGTATTAGAGCAAAATATGTTCTTCGACTGGGTGAGATGCTTTGCTGAAGGCCAGACCAGCTCTTTAAGGGACATTCCTGGTTTGAAAGAGACGACGACCCTTCTGGACCTAAAACTTACGGAGGTGGAGCGATGCCTGATGGAGCTACGACAGCATCAGTAAGCCGATTTGGGGTTACTGATAGCCCGTGAATACGAGGAATTCTTGATTGGGTTGGGTGCAGAAAAGGACCTCATAGCTTTGTCTAGGGAAGGATTGCTGAATGAAAGCAAAAAGCTGTGACCTTGATCGGCTGGGCAATCTTAGGGAGGATTGCCTTGCCAGGCAAGGGCACTTAACCGAGGAGATCAGGCAACTTCAGGCCAAGCTTGACATGCTGGGTAATAATCTTCGGGAGGCCCAACAGGAAGAGAAGGCTATCCTGGCCGAGGTGTGACGGGCTGCAAAAAATACCTACGCCGTCAAGGTCATGGTACAGAAGCTAGATGACCGGTATGAGGCCTATGTCCGCTTCGAGGATCCCGAGGTCCTGGCGAAAGAGGTTGAACGCCTATAAACTCTCTCACCCAAAATTAGGCCTACTTGGCTTAGATAGAGAGATTAGGGCTAATTAGAATCCAATTAGAAATAGAACACGGTATTTTATTTAATTATACAATATTTATATCACATAGTGCACCTTACCATTGCTTCGATAATTGGAGCACCTCACTAGCCATTGTCTTCCTATAAATTTCACACCCTTGTCCTAGACATGGCCGTCTTCCATTCTGACCTCAGTGTAACTTATAATTATGCCATCTTGTGCTACATTATAGTCGCACAATAATCATCGTAGACGTTATTATTTAATTCTAAATAATTTCAACTTTGTATCCTTATACATTCCAATCGAAATTGGAGACACAATCTTGACCCGTTTCGTACAACCCAATTTATGATAATATTCTACTCTGAGTCTTCTATGTCCATGATACTTCTGTCCCACCTAATTTTAATCCCTTTTACTTTCAATTAATTTTAGAACACTACTTACATTAATTTTAATTAAATTAGTGTAAGGACCCAACTTGACCCAAAACTAGACCCAACACCAAACCAAACCCCCATTTACACCCTCAAGCTTCATACTAAACACCACACATCCTTTTCAACCAATACATTATACCAAATATGGTATTTTCCCTCATTAAATCCAAAAACCCATTTTTTGTGCAATTTTTTAAATTATTGGAGACTTAATTGCAAAACTGCAATGATGTGTCACCATCCTATTGGTCAAGACCCATGAGGAAATTGACCCTCTCCCCTTTGACCGTTCAACCCTCTCTCTCTCTCTCTCCTCATTTTGTTTGTAATTTTCTCCATGTTGAATCATGGCCATCCATTTAAAATGGAGCCATCCCCACAACACAACACCCTTTCCTATATGTATATATAAATAATCGCTCAAACCCTTTTCCCAAAGCAACCCTATCCCAAAGTGTACAGCCGGCATTAATCCCTAGGCTAGCACCCATCTTCTCTCTCCTCATACAAAACTCTTCCCCAAAATTTCTACATCATCAACCCACATCCTTCCATAATACTATCATCTTCCCCATCCCTCAAAACCAACGTACCAATGCTGCACCTTCTTCCTCTGGACCTCAACCCTAACACGGCCTCTGGTTCTTCTGTGCCTGGCCGTACCTCGACAACCGGAGCACCGAGTGGTCGAAGTTGACCTGACCCGCTGAACGCCACCCCCACAACCACAGAGCCGACTCCCTCCTCGACATCAATTGCACCCTTTTCGCTCGCATGGAACCCGACCACCAGTCGGAACCTGACCACCCGCCGCAGCCTCATGAACTCGCCAGCAGCCGATGACCCGCTTCTCAACCGCTGCAGAGTCATTCTCTTCCACGTACACCCATACCTGACCGCTGAACCGGAGTTCCGCCGGAATGACCCCTTCGCCAACCGCCTGAAGCCGCCGGAGCATCCCCATCATCGTCTCCCATCAATGCCGGAGTCTTCAGTCGCCTGCCATCTCCTTCCCTCGCCCTCCTCGACACCACCATTACCACCCTCGGCCCTCACCGAAGACGCCAAGTCCGGCCAGACCTGCTGAACCCGCTGCCATCGATCCGCCAGAACGCAGAACTCGACCTCGCCTTCGTCCTCCTCCTCCTGCCTGAGCTCCTCTTCGACAACTTCGGCCAACCTCTATTACCACCACCACCATTATCCCCTCGACCACCACCACTCTACATCACCACCACCACCATTCACCTCTCCTTCCCCTCGTCGATCTCCATCCCGACACAGCTGCCTCCTCGTCGTCGTCATCACCTTAACTATCATCGTCATTATCATCGTCGTTATCATCGTCATCATCAACATCGCCGTCATCGTCGATCTCGTGCCAGTGCGCAGGTTCGTTCCTGCCCTCCTTCATGATGGTAGGTACATATTAGTATTAGTATTAGTATATGTATATGTTTAATAATGAATATTGGTATATATATATATATATATATATATATATATATATATATATATATATATATATATATATATATATAAAGTATATGAACTCAATTAGTATGTATGTATTAGTTTATGTATTCTATTAGTATTGTCTTGACATGTATATAATTGGTATATATATATATATATATATATATATATATATATATATATATATATATATATATATATATATATATAGTACGTGAATTCAATTAGTGTATATACAATATATATATTGCATTTATATTTAATTAGTGTATATATATATTGTGGATATTAATGTTATTGCTAGATAATAATATGTATAAATTATAAACGTACTAGGTGACCCGAGCATAATTACGGATATCCCGTATTTACCATTAACCTGTGACCAGGTGAAGTGTTACAAGACTGCCATTATGTACACTGACGTACTGGCGAGCCCGTATCATTTTGACTGTCTATTTTGTACAGCAATTTCAGATGCGACACCCGTACAACTAGACGCACACTTGACCCTAGTTGACCAGTGTTATACCTAGCTATGCCCTGAGTTCAATGTATTTATGGTTGTGTATGTGTTAGTATAATGGCTAATATTGTATTATATTATATTATATATATATAAGACCTATTAGAACATTCTGTGTGACTTCAGGAGCAGGTTATTGGTACTACACAGCTTTCTTGCCAGGCGAGTATACCTTGCCTTGTTGTACTGTTTAAATTCTGTATTATTAGTTGCATGTTTACTTATTTTAATATTATATAACTGTGCGTGTCCGAGAGAGACTCGGGTACAGTCAACGAAGGCGTTGACGTTAGGACTTGTGTCTGACCTAGTGTCTAGTGGACCCACCTAATGTTGTGGGATTATCGGTATGACTCCCCAGGCCTTAACACGTATCCTTGCATGTCACAGAGTGAGTTCATGTAGGGACGCGTTCCTCATACTCGACTGGCTATCGGTGTGAGCAACACGTGTGCCGGTATTTAGCTTATTTATTTATTTCTATAGAGACTTGCATTTTTGTATGAGATGTCCACGTCGTGTTCGCGACTTGTACATTTTTATTGGACGGGGAGGACGACTAGTAGGCGTATAGGACACCCACTTCCTTTATTCAGATTCCACGCTCGACGGAGCGATATGGACGATATACTATTCAGATGTCTCACTCTTTGGAGTGATATGGACGTTATACTATTCAGATGCCTCACTCTTCGGAGTGATATGGACGTTATACTATGTAGATGCCTCACACTTCGGAGTGATATGGACGTTATTATATTACATAGCACCCTTGTTATGGGGGCATATGTGGCATATACTAGTCAGTCACGATGATTGGTGAATTACGTCAGCATATATCTATTCTACACTTTCCCATACGCACTAAGTTGTCCTCAAATTGCATTCACTTAGATAGTTAGCACACCCCTTTATTTATTCAGTATTTACTTTATGGCATGTTTCTATGTATCTTGTTATGTCTCTCTGAGGACCTGGTCCCTTTCCAGGTGTAGATGTTCATGAGTATTCGCAGGAGCGCAGAATTGGACTGGCTACTTATATTTCGAGGAGGTCTTCTCTTCGAGTCTCGTGATTGTTAGATATTTTATTTATATTGTGGTTGTTTTTATATTCTAGTTGGTAGTGGATTTGTTTCAATCCGACGATCATCTTTAGACACTTTATATTGAGATCTAGTTTCATAGATATTGGTTATTTATTTCTATTTGATTTCTGTGGATGAGATTTAGATTATACCCTGTGACTTGTGATAGTTATTCTGTTACCACTTGTGAATTATTGTTCATTATACATCGTACGCATGTGTTATGGTTTTCATATATTGGAGTCGCCATATACATGCGACTGGCATGCTTACGTGTCTTAGTCCAACGTATTTTGGGACTGGGGAGTGACATATTTTTAGTGGTGGCCCATGCAGGTCGAGAGCATATTGTCTCAGTTATGTTACTGTACCGAGCAAGCCTGCAAATAAGATTAGAGTATAGGATCTCATCCACAATTGACTATGACTTATCTTCTTTCCAGTTTATTCTATTTAAATAATTTTATCCTGCTTGATTCATGTGCTCCCCTAATAGTTCCATGCGTATAGCCCCTGCTAGGATATAGGAATCCCTGTTAATAGGATAATAATTAGGGTAAAATTCCTATTAAGAATACAACTAGGGCATTGATACATTATTAAGTTTAGACTACCTAATGAACCCTAGCAACCCTTACCTGTAGAATAATTGACCATTATCCCTTGATAATTAGGGATGACTTGAGAGTAGTATAGACACAACTAGAGTGAGTTATAAATTTAACCAAATTGTTTGACCCTAGCATTGAGGGACCAATAGAAATCCAAGGTTGAATATTAGGACCAAAACTTAACTTTTATAGTGAGATAGTATTATAGAACTATAAATTTAGGTTCTTATCTTGATACTAGCAGACAGTACCTTCGGAAGCCAAGAGGAAAGAATATAACATTTTCCTCGATCAAACCTCGAACACAGATATTAGCATACCACCTTCCCCTTAGGAAACCATGATATTATCTAGAGTCCCTCTATTTTAATTTCATATCTTCTTCCTCTGCAACCTTAACGTCACTAATTGTGCGATGACTAAATTATGTTCTTCTTTTCTTCATCTTTCAACTTGTGCCACATAACTCTTATGATTATAGGCCAAGTGATTTTATTCTATGTTAGGATATATAGTGTGGTAGGATTATAGTTGTAATCTTAAATTTTGAAAATTTAGTGCTTGGAAGTTAGAGCTTGATGGTTTGAGTTATTCTTTTAGATTGTGATTTGATTATTCTTAGTTTAAATCACGTAATTTGTACCCCCACCTCGATACGAGTTATATCCTCTTTTTCCTTGAAGGCCAATAACTTTTCCATTCATACTCTTGACACTTGTTCTATAAGCACTACGACTAAGACTTAAGATGACCATTACCTAAATAATATAATAGGATACCCTAATCAGTATCAAGATCTTTCCCTCGTATACCCTAATAATAGTTTCTACTTCATTTACAAGGACCAAGTTATTTTGTAGAATCTCCTTTAAGACAGTTGCAGTATTAGTTTATTATTTTAAGTTGGGTAGTATGCCTCACAATATAGTATCACATAGTCCTCGGGACCCATTAATGAAGTATAACTGAATGACATTAACTGTAGACTTGCATAAGAAGATAATATTTATTCAGATTGTAGAACTTTGAGGCCCATACCCCTATTTGGTTTACTAGCGACTTAGACAAGGAGTTAGTATGACAACTGCAGAGATTGTAGAGTCTTATCTTTTTTTGTTTTGTTTTTGTGAATTTGAATTATTTTATAACTTCTCTCATCATAATCTAGCGTACTTATATATTTTTTTATATCTCGACTTATACTGTTGTTACAGCCTAGTTTTGCAAGCTTATTTCTTTATCGAGCTTGTTCATGACAGATATATTATTGGGGGCCCACACTAATACATTGTCTAAACCAGAATCAGTGTATTAAGGTCTAGCTAACCTTAATGCGCTTGGTTCGCTCTTCGTATGACTACTTTACGTGGGTTGAGATATATAGTAGTAGATGAATATACTTGCCTCTAGACATGTCTGAGCATATCGTATCGGTTATATAACTGTTCCGATATGAAAATTTACCAAATAGGATTTCAATCCACAACTACCTTGACAATTTCCATTCGAATTCTTTAAACGCATTGATTCTCATACTTCTATTCTATTACCTTCCCCTTGGACTCTTTATTATTGTTTTCTGTCTTTTCTTATTTCGGAAAGACGAAACCTCGTGCTTGGTATAAGTTTGATACACAGAGTACTAGATATACCCCATAGGCCAATCATATTATTTGTTGACTATTTTTCGTAAATAAGGGACATATCATAGGTGCTATATTTTGATGTTAAAATTTTTGAGGATTGAATAACACGATTAAATAATTTGAGGAATATTTCTCTTAAATGTATAGCCTTATGTGATATATTCTAAGTTGGGTAAAAGTTGCATTGTTAACTTGAGAGGAATTTCTGTTAGATTGTGATCAAGTAAGAGTAGATTGAGAGATTAAGTCATTTTAAATGTGAAAAATTTTAGAAGAAGGAGTTAGAGGATGAGTATTCAATAAAATTTTAAAATCTTGATATTCCAGACCAAATAATTATAATTGAGCAGGATTTAAATTTTGAGTATTGAAGGTTGGATCATCGATTTAAATTTTGAGAAAATTAAATAGAACTCTAAATATGAATATGGTCGGATTAAATTCCAAATTCGATGATATTAATTAAGAATTAAATTTTTGATTATTGGATCACCTATTTGAAATGTTGAGGGTGTAAATTGAATTTAAAATTTGAAGAGTACGGAATTCATAAGTTGAAAATAGAAATAATATTTGATTATAATTATTTTCTAGAGGAGATTATGATAGTTGGAGATTGCGATGTAAATTTTGATGTGGGATGTCATATAGATTTGAATTAGATTTGAATGTTAATGATTTGAAAATTTGAGAAGAGATTACAATATATAAAATTTGATTTAAACAGTGGTTATTTTAAATTTAAAGTAATTACGATAAAATTGAAAAGATTATGTTATTTTTGGAAGAGTTTGCGATTGACTTGCCGTATGTACGTAAAGGATTGACAAATTATACCCTAGTTTAATTTTGAGGACGAAATTATTTTAAGTTGGGTAGATTTAAACCTCCTCACCCAAAATTAGGCCTACTTGGCTTAGATAGAGAGATTAGGGCTAATTAGAATTCAATTAGAAATAGAACACGGTATTTTATTTAATTATAGAATATTTATATCACATAGTTCACCTTATCGTTGCTTCGATAATTGGAGCACCTCACTAGCCATTGCCTTCGTACAAATTTCATACCCTTATCCTAGACATGGCCGTCTTCCATTCTGACCTTAGTGTAACTTATAATTATGCTCTCTTGTACTATATTTTAGTAGCACAATAATCGTTACGAATGTTATTATTTAATTCTAAATAATTTTAAGTTTGTATCCTTGTACGTTCTAATCGAAATTGGAGACACAATCTTGATCCGTTTCGTGCAACTCAATTTATGATAATATTCTACTCTGAGTCTTCTATGTCTATGATACTTCTGTCCCACCTAATTTTAATCCCTTGTACTTCCAATTAATTTTAGAATACCACTTACACTAATTTTAATTAAATTAGTATAAGGACCCAACTTGACCCAAAACTAGTCCCAACACCAAACCAAACCCCCATTTATACCCTCAAGCTTCATACTAAACACCATACATCCTTTTCAACCAATACATTACACCAAACATGGTATTTTCTCTTATTAAATCCAAAAACCCACTTTCTGTGCAATTTTTCTAATTGTTGGAGACTTAATTGTAAAACTGCAATGATGTGTCACCATCCTATTGGTCAAGACCCATGAGAAAATTGACCCTCTCCCCTTTGACTGTTCAACCCTCTCCCTCTCTCCTCCTTTTGTTTGTAATTTTCTCCATGTTGAATCATGGCCATCCATTTAAAATGGAGCCATCTCCACCACACAACACCCTTTCCTATATGTATATATAAATAATCCCTCAAACCCTTTTTCCAAAGCAACCCCATCCCAAAGTGTACAGCCGGCCCTAATCCCTAGGCTAGCACCCATCTTCTCTCTCCTCATACAAAACTCTTCCCCAAAATTTTTACATCATCAACCCACATCCTCCCATAATATTATCATCTTCCCCATCCCTCAAAACCAACGTACCAATGCTGCACCTTCTTCCTCTGGACCTCAACCCTAACCCGACCTCTGGTTCGCCTGTGCCTGGCCGTACCTCGGCAACCGGAGCACCTAGTGGTCGAAGTCGACCTGACCCACTAAACGCCACCCCCACAACCACAGAGCCGACTCCCTCCTCGCCATCAACTGCACCCTTTCCGCTCGCGTGGAACCCGACCACCCGTCGAAACCCGACCATCCACCGCAGCCTCCTGAACTCGCCAGCAGACGATGACCCGTTGCTCAACCGCCGCAACGCCATTCTCTTCCACGTACACCCACACCTGACCGCTGAACCGGAGTTTCGCCGAAACGACCCTTTCGCCAACCGCCTGAAGCCGCCGGAGCATCCCCGTCACCGCCTCCCATCAACGCCGGAGTCTTCAGCAGCCTGCCATCTCCTTCCTTCGCCCTCTTCGTCACCACCATTACCACCCTCGACCCTCACTGGAGATGCCAAGTCCGGCCAGACCCGCTGAACCCGCAGCTGTCAATCCGCCGGAACTCAGAACTCGACCTCGCCTTCGTCCTCCTCCTCCTGCCTGAGCTCCTCTTTGACAACTCCGGCCAACCTCTATTACCACCACCACCATTATCACCTCGACCACCACCACTCTATACCACCACCACCTTTTACCTCTCCTTTCCCTCATCGATCTCCACCCCGACACCGCTGCCTCCTCGTCGTCGTCATCTCCTTAACTATCATCGTCATCTTCGTCATTATCATCGTCGTTATCATCGTCATCATTAACATCGCCGTCATCGTCGATATCGTGCCCGTACGCAGGTTCGTTCCTTCCCTCCTTCATGATGGTAGGTACATATTAGTATTAGTATTAGTATTAGTATATGTATATGTTTAATAATGAATATTGGTATATATATATATATATATATATATATATATATAAAGTATGTGAACTCAATTAGTATGTATGTATTAGTTTATGTATTCTATTAGTATAGTCTTGACATGTATATAATTGGTATATATATATATATATATATATATATATATATATATATATATATATATATATATATATAGTACGTGAATTCAATTAGTGTATATACAATATATATATTGCATATGTATTTATTTAGTGTATATATATTGTGAGTATTAATGTTATTGCTAGATAATAATATGTATAAATTATAAACGTACTAGGTGACCCGAGCGTAATTACGGATATCCCGTATTTACCATTGACCTGTGACCAGGTGAAGTGTTAGAAGACTGCCATTATGTACACTGACGTACTGGCAAGCCCGTATCATTTTGACTGTCTGTTTTGTACAGCAATTTCAGACGCGACACCCATGCAACTAGACGCACACTTGACCCTAATTGACCAGTATCATACCTAGCTATGCCCTGAGTTCAATGTATTTATGGTTGTGTATGTGTTAGTATAATGGCTAATGTTGTATTATATTATATATATATATATATATATATATATATATATATATATATATATATATATATATATGTATATAGGACCTATTGGATCATTCTGCACGACTTCAGGAGCAGGTTATTGGTACTACGTAGCTTTCTTGCCAGGCGAGTATATCTTGTCTTATTGTACTGTTTAAATTATGTATTATTAGTTGCATGTTTACTTATATAACTATGCGCGTCCGAGAGAGACTCGAGTGCAGTCAACGAAGGCGTTGACGTTAGGACTTGTGTCTGACCTAGTATCTAGTGGACCCATCTAAAGTTGTGGGGTTATCGGTATGACTCCCCAGGCCTTGATACGTATCTTTGTACGTCACAGAGTGAGTTCATGTAGGGATGCGTACCTCATACTCGACTGGCCATCGGTATGAGCAACACATATGACGGTATTTAGCTTAGTTGTTTATTTTTATAGAGACTTGCATTTTGTACGAGATATCCACATCGTGTTCATGACTTGTATATTTATATTGGGCGGGGAGGACGACTAGTAGGCGTATGGGATACCCACTTCCTTTATTCAGATTCCACGCTCGAAGGAGTGATATGGACGATATACTATTCAGATGCCTCACTCTTTGGAGTGATATGGACGTTATACTATTCAGATGCCTCACTCTTCGGAGTGATATGAACGTTATACTATGCAGATGACTCACTCTTCAGAGTGATATGGACGTTATTATATTACATAGTGCCCTTGTTATGGGGGAATATATGGCATATACTAGCCAGTCACGACGATTGGTGAATTACGTCAGCATATGTCTAGCCTACACTTTCCATACGTACTAAGTTGTCCTCAAATTGCATTCACTTAGATGGTTAGTACACCCCTTTATTTATTCAGTATTTACTTTATGGTATGCTTCTATATATCTTGTTATATCCCTCTGAGGACCTGGTCCCTTTCCAGTTTTAGATGTTCATGAGTATTCGCAGGAGCGCAGAACCGGACTGGCTACTTATATTTCGAGGAGGTTTTCTTTTCGAGCCTCGTGATTGTTAGATGTTGTATTTATATTGTGGTTGTTTTTATATTCTAGTTGGTAGCGGATTTATTTTTATCCGACTATCATCTTTAGATATTTTATATTGAGATCTAGTTTTATAGATATTAGTTATTTATTTTTATTTGATTTCTGTAGATGAGATTTAGATTATACCCTGTGACTTGTGATAGTTATTCTGTTACCACTTGTGAACTATTGTTTATTATACAACATACGCATGTGTTATGGTTTTCATATATTGGAGTTGCCATATACATGCGACTGGCATGTTTACGTGTCCTAGTCCTACGTATTTTGGGACTGGGGCATGACAACGCCGGGTCATTGGATGCCGAGAAAGTCAGATTTCCCGTCTCCATTGACGGAACTTGGAGTTGTGCTCCCATGATGAGTAACAATAGGTTAGGTTTCCTTTTCTGAGACTACTTTTTTATTCTTGTAGTTTGTTCCTTTTACTTCTATGAAATAAAAGTTTTTTTCTGTTGTGATTGTTTGGCTGACCTAATTTGTACCCTGTAAGAGAAATGATCATTTATCGTGCTTCACGTGCTGATGTGCACCTGACGTGTTCACACTACCGTGTTAGTTTGGGTCTCTGAGAGGATCATGACAAATCTTGACAATTGCAGCTTAGGTTGCGTAGGGGTGAATCATTGTGTCTCATTGAGGATATTATTACGATTCACCAGATGAGCTGCCGATTCTTTGCCCATAAATAGCAAACGATCTGTAGGCTGCTTGCATCCATTCATATTTTTGGGTGTGATAGTTTCTGTAAACACTCCGAAGAAAACCAATATGTCTCTTTCCACGGCCCTGGTGGCCTTTGACTCCTACTTTAGCGAGCCCGAGCCGCTACCTATTGAAGAAACACCTGTCTCCCAAGTGAAAAAGATGGGTATCTCCCCAGAACTCCTTGAGTCCCCTGCCAACTCGGGGGAACGGGCTCTTCTAGACGCTTTTCGTCCATTGTTTGCGTCTTCAGACGCTTGTTTCTTTCATTTTCTGGCAATGTACATCAATAATTTGGAGGACTCTGACTCCTCTTCTGCTTGATGTTTGTATTCTTCTATTCTTTTTTTGTTTTAATAAAAGGAAAATTATTTTTGTTGTTGTTGACATTTACGGTGCTAGTGCTAGGGGTAAATATGAATGTAGTACCGTACCGTAGCTTTTTAAGGATATCCCACTGGGATATTTTGGTAGACCTATTACCCTTTTGCGCACTTGGGGTACGAGTAGTAGATTCAAAATAAACCCTATCAGAGGTAATATAGACGTGATAGGTTTTGTGGATTTTAAGGACATCCCGCTGGGAAATTTTGGTGGACATATTACCCTTTTGCGCACTTTGGGGGCGAGTAATATATTCAAAATAAACCCTATCAGAGGTAATATGGATGTGATAGATTTTGTGGACCGATTACTTTTTGCGTACGTTAGTGCAAGTAATAGGTTTGAGACAAGCCCTGCCAGTGATAATATGGACATAGCAGTTTTTGTGGACTTAACACCGCGGGCATACTCCGGATTGGGTACGGGTGATAAGTTAGAAGAAAATCGATATCAGAGGTAATATGGACGTGATGATCGATGGTCAAAGCCAGAAAGTTTGCTTAGAGGTAATATGGACATGACAGACTCCGCCGGAGTAGTATATTAGAGCGACAGTCCAAAGGTCCTGTGGACATGAACCAACGCCGAGAAAGATACGATGTAGTTGGTGATAGAGGAGTACTAGACTAATTTAGACATAGTACTTTTTGAGGAACTTGCCATTGATAGGCATCAGAAGCAAGTCGTCGTTGAATTTTGCTAGCCGGTATGCACCGTTGGAAAATACGGTTTTTACAGTGAACATGCCCTCCCATTTAGGTTAGAATATGCTGGCCATCTTGTGGGTCATAACCATCGGTCTTCGTACTGTTAGGACAAGATCACCCACTTGAAGCGTTCTCTGTTTTACCCCAGAGAGACACGCTTGATACAACTCTATGCGTTGTTGAGCTAAGAGTCGTTTCTCGTTGAGTGCTTCCAATTCTTGTAACCGTCGATGGTAGTTGTCGTTCATGGTTAGTTAGTTGAAGAGAGCTACTTGTAGTGAAGGTATATGGATCTCAAGCGGGATTATCGCCTCACTTCTGTACACCAAAGAGAATGGCGTATTCCCAGTAGTTGTCCAGAGTATTGTACGGTAGGCCCAAAGACATTCACCCAGCTTCTCGTTCCGATCGCGTTTGTTGGAAGACACAAATTTATTAAGGATCTTGATGATGGTTTTGTTGAACGCTTCTGCCATACCATTTGTTGCAGGGTTGTACGCCGAGGAGGCTATGTTTTGGATTCGGTTATTATCATAAAATTGATAGAAGGCGTAACTTGCGAACTGTGGACCATTCTCGTGGACGATCCTACGCGGCAAGCCGAAGCGATATATGACGTGATGCTTGACGAAGTTAATCACGTTGGCTATCTTGACTTCAACGAGCGAAAAAGCTTTCGCATATTTGGAGAAGTAGTCGGTGATCGCCAGGATGAACCGATGTCCCTTTGATGAAGGTGGTTTGATTGGCCCGATGATGTCCATTCCCCATGCCTCAAACGGTCAAGATGCTACTGTTGGGTGTAGGAACTCGGATGGCTGGTGGATGAAGTCCACGTGGATTTGGCATACTTGGCACTTCCTTGCATAATTGACAACATCTTCTACCATCGTCGGCCAATAGTAGCCCATTCTTTGAAGACAGTCCTGTAGTTTTGGACCGGGTTGATATGCCCCGCAGACGCCATCGTGAGCTTCGCGGAGGGCTTGTTTTGCCTCTTCTTTCGACAAGCATCAGATCAGAAGGCCGTTGTAGGACCGACGCTACAATATTTTGGTCTACGTGTCATAATAGAAACAGAGGGAGCGTCTTCTGATTGAAGTAGCTTCCTTTGGGTTTCCAGGGAAAATTTTATAGACCGCGTAGTCGATAAATAAAAGCCTCCAATCTTGAGTATCGATATCGACCTCCGCTGCATAGCTGAGGCATAAGCATATGTTGCTTTTCGAACAGACCAGCTCTTGACCAATTATCGTAATTAACTGATGGGTGTTGTCTGGGACTGCCAAGTAAGCAGCGAGGCCGGCTAAAGCGTCCACTTCAATATTTTACAACCGAGGGATATGCTCAATAAAGAATATCTTGAAAGTCACGATGATGCTATGTGCAGCTTGGTAGTAGGGGATCAAATCATTGTTTCGGACTTCATATACTCCCCGAAATTGATTGACGACAAGCTGAGAATCGACGTAGGCTTCCAAGTACTCTACTCCGACTTATTTGGCGAGCCAGAGTCCGATAATTAGGGCGTTGTACTCTACCATATTATTGGAGCATGGCTCCGTGAGAGGTATGTGCGATTGATGATGTAGCCTTATGGAAAGATCAATACTATCCCGACCCCAGCGATGATGTTGCCTTTGGGCCCTGCTCTTGAAGCACCGTCAAAGAACATTCGCCAAACCTCTTTGTGTGAGGTGACATTAGTGTCTGCCACTTCGTTTGGAATCTCTTCATAGAGCATTGATATTTCTGACCCCGGGTGGGCTGCCAGAAAGTCGGCCAATGCTTGACCCTTGACGACCTTCTGTGGGATGAATACCATATTATGGAGATAATAGTATTGCCCAGGTAGCCAAGCAGGAACTGAGTGTCCCAGGTTTGGTCTTGAGGACCCTGAGGGGGTTGACTCACGAGATAACATGAATGGTCTATCCAGTCACGTAGTATTGAGTTTTCTGGATGGCGAAAACCAGCGCAAGGCATTCTTTCTCTACGGCTGTATATCTATGCTCTAGGCCGACTATCATTCGACTGAGGTAGTATATGGCCTGCTCGTGGCCTAAATCACAATTTTGGGCTAATATGGCACCGAGAGAGTGATCCATTGTGCTTACATAGAGAAGGAATGGCTTTTCCATGACCGGGACCACCAGCACAGGAGGGTTTGATAGGTATTCTTTGATGTTGTCGAACGCTCGTTGGCACTCTTCATTCCAAACAAAGGAGACACCTTTCTTCATGAGCCGTGTAAATGGCCGACAATATCCAGAGAGGTTTGATATGAACCTCCTGATGTATGCCAACCTCCCTTGGAGGCCGCGGAGTTCCCGGAGGTTCCTTGGCGGATGCATCTCCAGGATGGCCTTGGCCTTGTCGGGGTCTATGTGAATACCCTAGGAAGTGATGACAAAACCTAGGAATTTGTCGCTGAAGACTTCTAGGAAGGACTTGTTTGGGTTCATCTTGAGGCAGTGTGCGCGCATTAAGTCGAACACAGTCCTCAGGTCTTGGAGGTGATCATCCTTGGAGCGAATCTTGACGACGATGTTGTCGACGTAATATTCCATCGTCTTGCGCAAATGCTCACAAAAAATAGTACTCATAGCTCGTTGATATGTAGCACCTGCATTCTTTAGACCGAGAGGCATAACCATGTAGCAGTATACTCATATCAGGGTCCGAAATGATGTATATTTCTCATCGTCAATATCTTGATTTGATTATAGCCTATGAAGCCATCCATGAAGGACATGCGCTCAAAGCCACAAGTGCTGTTGATCATTACGTCGGTGATTGGGAGATATAATTCGTCTTTGGGATATGCTGTATTCAGATCACGGAAGTCGATACAGACCCGAATCTTTCCATTCTTCTTAACGACATACAAAATGTTAGCTACCCAGTCGAGGTATTGTTCCTCACGAATGAAGCCACTAGCTATCAGCTTGTTGACTTCAGCTTCGATGGAATCGATCACGTCTGGCCGGAACTGCCATTGTTGTTGCCTGACTGGTTTGGCGTCTGGATGAATGTTGAGTTTGTAGATCGTGATTTAGGGATCCAGTCTCGTCATGTCTTCGTAACTCTAGGAAAAGATATCGATATATTCCCTGTTGAGTTGTAATAGGGATTCCCGATCTTCGTCGGGCAGACTTTTGCTGACGAAGATAGGCTTTGGGGAGGTCTTGTCACCTAGATTGACTTGAACAATCTCGTCCTCGGTAGAAGGTTCTCACAGCTCAAATCTTATCTCCCATTGTAAAACCAGGTGTTGGGGCCAAGGTTATATCTCAAAGAGCTCAGGTGAATCCTCGTTGTCTTCTTCAAGGTCGGTAGATACCATATTGGCGGATAGTGCTTGTCTGAGCTTGTGCCCGATGCTGACGTCGGAGTCACATGCTAAAGATTCTGAAGAGTGTGAGCACTTTTTATCTTCTTTATCTGAGCCCTCGGGGGTTGTATGGGGTGTTACATATCCTAAGCCATGCTTAGTGTTATGATAGTAATCCTCAGGCTTGCCCGCAGGGGAGGGAAGTCGTAAAGGCGCCCTTCGGCCTTTGTCGTGGTTTAATCCTTCAGTGACCTCCAGGTTGTATTCCATCTTTCAGATAAGATGTAGGGCTTACAACAAGTACTGGTAGAGTAGCATTCTGTCTATCTCGAATTCTGGTTCTTCTTCCTTTGGGATGAAGGACCAGGGGCATTTTACTCTGTCGAAGATGATGATCTTATCTCCCTTCTTCCTGGGTGGGACTAAGAAATAAGAATCCTAACTAGAGCAAAGCCGGTACACGGTGTATATAGTGGTCACTTGTATGTGCAGGTGAAGGCCCAGACCGTGCTCCAGGGAGTAGAGTGTACTTATATGCATACGCTCCGAGTAGTTCAAAGATAGTCCTTTATTGAGGAAATACAGTATCTCTTCTGGCGGGATTACATCATCAGGGGAGGGAATGTTGACATTGGCAGATATATATTCCTCTAGCTCATCCTTCTCTTTGGCTACCCCCAGCGTAAGCGAAGGCTTTGGTGGTTTTCTGCGTAATTTTACCACCAAAGGTTCGAAAGTTGCAGGTACGGTCGGGTCTCCCATTGGTGGTCAACTCGGCCTGTGAAGGCGAACGACCATTGGTTTGGAAGGCGTAGATAGGACAAAATCTCCTTTTGGTGGTCGATTCAGCCTACGAAGGCAGACGACCATTGGTTCTGGCAATGTCAAAGGTACAAGAGATTCACATGCCTTCCCCCACGATTTGGCGATGAGAGGTGCAGCCATATCGGGAGTGCGAGCCTTGAGGCAGATTCTCATAGGCTCCTCTGGTGCTGTTGTAGCCTCGGCTTCATCTTCGGCCTCGTTGCCACCTTCATCTTGGAAGACTTTCTTGTAGAGGATCGATTCAGAGTAGTAGATATCGATGCCCTTAAATAGATCGATGTCAACGAACTCCGTTTTGACGAAACCATGTTTGTCAACATATTTTAGGCACTGGTGGAGTATGGTGGCACAATCTTGTGTTCATGTATCCACGGACGCCCCAACAAGATGTTGTAGGACGTATCTACGTTTATGACGTAGTAGGTGACTTCTGTTTTTAAGTCACCGATCTGGCATTTTAAGCGGATTTTACCCAGGGGTAGCTCCTCCCCTTGTTGAAGCCACTGATGGCGGTATTGGTGGCCGCCAATCGATGCATCAGGATCCCCAAGGTCTGAAGCAAACTTTTCGGGATGATGTTGATTGACGATCCTGGGTCAATATGCTTTCGATCCTCCTTGATATCGCCAATATATCCTGTGTAGTACATGGGCCGATCGTGCCTATTATTCTTGAGCAATATGTCCTATTGCGAGAAGATGATATTGGGTATCGCATCCATGGCATTGTTTCAATGTGGACAAGCAGCAGGATCTTCGGTTGGCAACTTGACTTACGCCAGGTAGATATCGATGTTCTGTAGTGTCTCACTCAGGGCAGCCCGAGTGTCTTAGAGAGCCGCAAAAGCTCAAATAGTGACAATTTTGCTGGAGTGTGGGCTAATTGTGCTAAGATGTCAAAATTATAGGGCCTCTTCAGCCCTTGCAGTACATCCTTGCACAACGGCTTGTCAAAGCGCGTCTCTTTCAGTTTGGACTTGTCTACCGATGGGAGCTGAGATGGTGTCACGCCCCAGTCCCAAAATACAAATGGACTAGTCTCGTGGCAATGGCCAGTAGCACACCTCCAATAGGAAAACCTAATTTAATGGACCCTTTAGAATGCACTTAGCTGTAATACGACTAAAATGGTCTACAATATATGTCATAGTCTATATATCTAATCTCATCTACCAATTTATAAACAAGAGACAAGATGATAAACCAGTCTAAACCATCAATACCATAGATAAAATTTTCTATCATAATATAATAAATAAATATCACGGGGAATAACCCGTATCAAAATAATAAGAGAAAATCCAAATACACCAGTCCTTTAGTTAAAATATCCAAATCCATAACTAAGAATCACAAGGCATCATACATAAAGATAATCTGAGAAGTCAAGAGAAGTCCTCCGGTACTACCTCATCCTCGACTGCTGGTACTGCTCCGATATCAGCTTCTGACCCGCAAACCTCGGAGTAAACCTCATCGTCTATACTTGGGCACATAATCCATATCCAGGTCCTCAGGGGACATAACAAGGTACAAGAAAATACTCAAGCTAGCAGTAAACAATATAATGTTATGAAAATAGGGAAAGCTACTACAACCAACTATGTTATATGCAAGTGAGAATATGGTATCGTACCCCGGGCTGGTACTCACGGAAGATCTAAAGGGACACTTTCGTAATCTAATAGTACACTTAAGGCTCCGTGTGGGAGAACCAAGAGGAAGCTGTACACATATATATAATACCTTAGATTTTGTATACCTAAAGCCTAATACACAATAAATAGTAATAAGTAAAATATGTCCAGAGCACAATGAAGACTCTCCCCACCAAATGTAACCTCACATCTCAATCAAGACACACAAGCTCATGACCTCTAACTATCAGTATAAGTCATAGTCACTATATATCACTATAATCATCCCTATATCATGCATCATGTAGTCCTATCTAGAGTCCAAGTACCTCGAACAAGTCGAGAAAGACTCTGCCACATGAATATCGTGTCCAGTTTCCTATGGGTGGATGTGCAAATAATGTTTGTACCAACAAGGGTTCATAAAGATGACTCTCTGACTATGCTACTCGACTCCGCAGGGGATGTCGGTACCTGAATCTTGTTCGGATACAAAGTATCGTATAAAGGCCCTAGGCTCAAAAAGTACATCAACCAAGACACACAAATATAATGTCTAATGTATAAATAATATCAAATAAATAATCTAGAACTGTAAACATCTTGGCAAGGTACACTTGTCTGGTTCTGCAGTCAGTGGTGGTAAAGATGATCCCGCGTCCATTCCTTCGGAATTCAATTGACCTATCAATCAATTAATATGCTTAAGGGTCCAATCACGAATTCTTGTAATTATAAATTAATTATATAATTTATTTGATGCCATGCATAACCAAGTCCGTTATTATTTCTAACAACTTTGCTAACTTTTGACTTCCAAAATAACATGAACATAAATTTATTCGGTGCCAGGGTATTGGAACCTAGTTTCTTGGTTTTTGACTTCCAAACTTTTAAGTTTAAGTCCCCAATTAAAGGACATGAACATAAGTTATAATAAATTATATAATATTGATTTAAATATAATTTATATTCATTTTAACAATTAATTTCTAGATTTGACAAAATAGCATATTTCAAGGTTTTGGCTACTTTAGGTTTACTAGTTTTGTCCGACACTTGTTCGGGACATTGGAAGACCATTAGTGAGGGTTTATATTTATGAAAAAATATATTTTATATTATATTATATTTTGATTTAATCTTAGAAATTATTCACCTCTTTATTCCATCCAAAAATCCTCTATTTACTAGCAAACAATGCCACAAAATCACCCGAAAACCTAGGCTAGTGGCCCTTAATTACATGGTTCATATTTGATATTAAAATAACAGAAAATAAATTTTAAAGAAACTTAATTTTCAGCATTAAACAACTATTAATTCAATTTTAATATTTAATAATAATTCCCTCAAATAATCGTATTAAAAGTCTCAAACTAGTTCTACCGACAACTGAATTATCACCAACCTATCATAAAAAATTTATATTTTCTAATATGAGAACAAGATGGCAAAATATGGGCTCTAAAACAATAATTTTACATAACCTAAAAGGATCATGCCATGGGATTTGAGAAAGAAAGATTTAAGATTCACCGAAAACTTTGGAGGATTGGATGATGGTGCTTCTTCTTGTCCAAGAAATACTCCTTCGGTCTTGTGGCTTGTCTTGCTACTCCCTTTTTGATAGGTTTTTGATAATAATAATGTGTTCTTGATATATTTTTGGGGAAGATGGGGTTCTTCTTGGAGGTTTAATGGTGTTTAGATGGAGAGATGGTGGAGGGATGATGAAAAGTGGAGCTTTTGGAAGAGAGGAGTGTATTTTTGGTGAAGGAGATAATGTTGTGAGGGAGAGATAGTAAGGGGCTGCTCTTACATATTGGAGAGAGGGGAGGGGTCGGCTACAAGACAGGAGAAAGAGATTTGTTATTGTTAGGGTTAGGGTTTGGTGATAAGTTGATATATATATATGAGCTTTTTAAATATATTTAAATATAGGAGGGGGGTTCCTAGTGCTAATAGGGCTCGGCCACAAGGGGGACTGCCCTTTGCCGAATATGAGAGGGGGGGAGGGTTGGTTGTTATGGTTGGGATTGGATAAGGTTTGGTTGTTGGGTTGGTTAGGGAATTGGTTAGGTAGTTATTTGCCAACTAGGATGACACCTAAGATTCTTCCTATCAATAAAACTACTATAAATAGAAACAATTTAATATAAATATAATATATATATATATATATATATATATATATATATATATATATATATATATATATATATATATATATAGAGAGAGAGAGAGAGAGAGAGAGATTTTTGGGTGCACTATAAGCCTACATGTGTTTGGGTTGGGTTTGGGTCAAGTTCTAATCAAAAGAAGTCAATTTTACGGTAACCGTAATTCTAGACGTTCGTCAATATTTTTGGAGCATGGAGGAGATCATATAAATGCAACATTTATGTTACAACTATATTAGACTCAATCAAGATTAATATTATAAATTTTGTTGGAAGAAAAAAGGTCATGCATTGCTTAAAATATCAAAGCCATGACAAAGTGTCATATATCTAAAAGAAGGATTTAAAAATTAATACTCTATTCTATTAAATAAAATAATTAAAATAAATTAAAAATACCAAAATAACCCTATTTAAAATGATGGGGCTTATAGATGGCCCATGACTAGTGGTGGTAGGCGCGACAACCGAGGGCATATTGTCGTACATCGGCTGGTATATTACGCCTGACCTTGTTGCACCTACTTCTAGCTTATAAGCCGAGAAAAAAACTTTGTAACAGGTCTTAGACTTCCTGCCTTTGGACTTGGCGGTGTAGATGCCGTAACACGAGGTCGGGATGGGCCCACATGACCTCTCCACGTTGTGTGGTAAGAGGTATTAGCCCGGCCGTCTGGTCTCGATCTGGTGGAAGATTGACCACTTCCAAAGTCGCCTTAAGGACCGGGACTACTCCGTCTTGGGCTTTCGTCGGTGGAAGTTGCCAAACTGGAGGAACACCATGTTAGCGGCCACCGTCACATCATCGAAGTCCAAGGAAAGAGCCTTGGTTTCTATCAGAAGTTGGATGTACCGCTTTAGGGTATAGCACTACTGTGTCGGGTGATGGATGTAGCGGTTGAAGTGACAGTACTTCGGGTTGGCAATCTCCGTCGCCTCAGGCTGACGTCTGACTTAAGGGAGCCAAAAAATTTCTTTCTACATCAGCATGTCAAAGATGGGTTTGACATTAGCATCTTTGAAAGAGTAGGTCTCCTTTGATTTTGCAGGCTCTGCCGGCTTTTCCTCAGGCTTCTTGGTCAAGGTAACGACCATAGCCTATTTTTTCTTTCTGTCGCAGCTGCTATTACCGCCACTATTGTTGTTATTGTTGTTGTTGTTGTTATTGCTATTAGGACGCTTTCCCTTTTCCTCAGCAGTAGGGATATGGATCCCCAAGTGCCGAGCATCTTTAAACTTTTTCTCAACGTTGACAGCACTTACAATAAATGTCGTCCAGTGCTTGAACTGGCTGACGCCCATCCAGAGGCTGACTGCCGAAAGCATATTCTTCTGGCATATCTCCATGAGTGTGGCCTCGAGATTTTTAGGAGGCAACCTTAGCGCGGCATGTCAGAACCGCTCGATGTAGCTTCTCGTCAGTTCTTTCTCTCCTTGGGCGACTTCCATCAAAGAAGACATCATCATATTTTTTTTTGCCTCATAGAATCTGTTAATGAACATACGCTTGAGGTAATCGAATGATGAGATACAGTTATCTTGGAGACTGCAGAACCAATCAAAAGCTACCCCCACTAATGATTCGACGAAGAGCCTGGTAAGGATAGCGTCGCTGTGGGGTAAGTGTCCCATGGTGATCTCGAAGTAGCTCATGAAGCAGCGAGGGGAAGACTTTCGGTCAAATATGTTAATATTGAATGACTTGAACTTGGGCGGATACGGTATATCCCTCCACTCTATCGGGTATGGTTGTCATACTCCGAGATCACAGAGTGAGTCCCGATTGCTTATGGAGTTTAGGCAAGCCCAAAGTTCTCGGACCTCCCTCCTTGCTTTCTTAGCTTCATCTCCTGTCGACGGTATCGACGGGCTAGGTAGGAGAGGATCGCCGTCCGCGGGTGGAGCGGTTGTATTTGAATTCCCGTTGGTCTCGGGGTCCACGTTTGCTTTCCCAAAGTCCCTTGCTGGCTGGGAGGACTTGTTTGCCTTAATTTTTAGCATTGTCTGGGTCAAAGCTTGTATTGATGCACTTATTGTGTGCATCATGGCTTCGAGCATCTCGAGGCCCTGTTGGTTATTGGGGCCTTCATGGTTGTCTTCGGCCATGTATACCATCCTCACACGGTAAGAAATAGAGGGGGCAGTGGATATCGTGATCCCTGTTTCATATCCTTGTAGTGAGTAGTCTTCAAGGAGGGCAGGAGCCGTTATGTCTTCCTCGAATTCGGAGGGGATACTACCCCCAGCGTAGAAGATTGTGTCGTCCTGGTGGGAGTAGCTATCCTCCGGGATCTCGGAGTCCGTGCCTTGAGAATCGTAGTCTCCTCGAAATACCGGGTTATCGCTACATCCAGGGGGACAGTACCCCCAACATGGGTTATCCCCAGGGGTTCTGAGGATGAATTACCCCCAGGGGCTGACAACTTCTTCCTTGAGCGGGTGCCTTGGAAGACGCCTTCCGCGGGTGGCATCTTTAGCCTTCCAGGTAATCACTTTTGCGATGCCGTGGTAGAGAGCAACATACTTGAGGTATCTGACCTCTTTCTTTCTTTGGTGGCATAAAGCTTTCCAATTGAGTAGCATAAGGCAAATGACAACTCCTCCTTCTCTGATACTTACACCTGATCTCTGGGTTGCGGCCGGGTAGGTGCTTTCGGTGCAGTTGCTGGAAGGCCGAATGCCTATCTGTGAGTACTGCTACTTTATTGCAGCAACAGTTGATAATAATTTTGGTACAGCTGTGCCTCGGAGAGGGTGTGGCGTACGCCTTAGTTATTTCCCTTGCTTTGTGCTCATGAGTAATTACGTCACAAAAATCTTGTGAAGGGTGTTTTACCTTTGCATCCTCTTTATGAGTCCGGGCATTCCGGTCATACGGATACGCAGGTTCTGTCTTTGCTCCCTGGCCTGGGGTTCGTACACGAACTTGCCCCGAGGTACTGGTGGAAGACTTTTGAGACTGGCCCTTCCCATTGGTCCCTGTGGGATGGACGCATGGGTTAGTCTTGTACAACTGTCCGTCAGAGGCGTGCATAATAACTAGCGATGCTTATTGGCGGTTAGTCGTATGAGAAGTTGCTTGAGCTTGACGGGCTTGCATCGCCCTGTACTTCTTCAACTTATCTGCCGCAAGCACGTAGTATGAAGAGTCCAGCTTTAGGTTTTCACCATTCTCAGTTGGTCGCATAAGATTTGTGCAGCAGGAGATATGGTTAAAAATATAGGTTCTATTGCTATTGGGGCCGCATACGACCTGCTGTATGTGGTTGTGAGTTGATGCTGCATGGACAGTCTTATGAGGCCTCGTCCTTGGCCGCATAGAAGCTGCCTCAGCACCAGGACGTCTGGCATCATAGTATATTTCTCTACCAGAGTCTGGGTGCTAAAAAGTTTCTACGTCAGCCCTGGATGCCGCATAGATATAGACGTTATGGGTGTTCATCAGACGACCGTCATTGGAAACAGAGTGAGAGACTGGAAGCGTCTGCTCCACAGCTGGGTGGGGTGCAGCGGCGTTGGCCACCCACGTTTTATGGGTCCTTGAGTGAGGAGCACCCTTTTGGCAGGAAGAGGCTGCCGCATAGACATTGGCCGCATGATGTGCGGTCCTTGCGGCTGGAAGAGAGACGGGGAGCGCATACTCTATAGTTAGGTTTGGCGCAGTGACCTTGGCTACCCATGTCCTGCGGGTCTTCTTGGGCTTTGCTTGCCTCGGAGAAGGACTCGCACTGTTCCCGGAAAGCATGTCCTCGAACACTTGCTAGTTGAAGCGGACCACCAACATCTTTTGTGTCGAGCCGAGCTTGACCGTATCGGACCGCATCACCGACTGTAAACCCCCTCATTTATTTTTATAGATAGACTGGTTTTGGGTTAGAAATTTTTGGTTTAGCATCAGGTAATTAAGATTTAGAGTTAAGGTTGCTGATGTCTGATTCTTTAATTAAATCCTTGGTTCACCCTACCGTTGTTGCAATATTCGGAGCCCAACAATAGCCTATAATTTCTAACTAATTGTTGCACACTTGACTTGACAAGAAAACTTAGGCACTGGACTTTTTTGTCACTCACAATCACAATCCCTTGTGCTCTAATTTAATTGCACAACTTTTCGTATCCGAAAATCCATTCTTTAATCATGTGTCGCGTACCTTTGTCGTTGCCATCAATTTTGAGACACAAACTCAACCCGTTTAGTCGGACCAATTAAAGGGTCCAACACTGACACCGAGCCTACACCTTTCATGACCTTTGTGTCACTCCAAATTGAGACCCCATGTGCCCCCATTTAATTTAAGAGCACATGATATTTTATTTTAATTAAATTGGGGATACCAACTTTGACTAATCCCAACTTAGCCCCAATTTAACCCAATACCTCATTTATTAGGCCCATGCAAAACACACAACACCCCCTCACCCTACAAAATACCAAACACCACTTCCCACACCATTTCCCATCATTTTATATGTTTGTGCAAATACCCAAAAGTTTAGGGGCTCATTTGCAAAAGTGTTAATAGGTGTCATCACCTCATTGGTCCAAACCAATAAAGAAGCCTCCCTCTCTCTCTTGATCGGTCCAACCCTACCCCTCTATCTCCTTTGTGTGAATATTTTCCTACATGTGGAATCTTAGCCCTCCATTCAAAATAAGCTCTTATCCTCACCACACATTCCTCACACAACCACCTATTTAATGTCTTCTCACTTCACACTCCCCCATCGACCCCAGTCGAGCTCCATCCCGCTGCCATCACCCTCACCATCCTTCCTCGCCTATCTTCACTATCACGTTCTCCCCATTCTCCTCGACTCCTCCTCTTCCACAGATCACTACTGCCGCTCACCTGAACTCCACCACCACGACCTGCCATCGAGATTCACCTCCACGCTGCTGCACCCTCTCGACCGGCCTCCATCCCATCACCATCACTACTGCTACCACCTTTAGCAACCACATAACCACCATCACCTTCATCCATCCGGCCATCCATCCCGCTGAGCTGCCACCTCCACTCCGGCGAGCTACTGCCTTCTACCTCGGCCAGCTCCACCCTCCACCGCCACATCCATCATCACCAACCCCAACCGGCCAGCACCACCACCACATCGCCGAGGTGAACTCCTCCCCCTCTACTTATGTAGTGTAGTGTAGTTTTATATTTTGTTTTGGATTTACATGACTTAGTTAGGTTATGTATAATACATTGGGTTTTAGGGTTTAAGATGTTAATATGAGGTTTTAGGGTTTTGAATGTATTATTATTTATGGTTTGATGTTATAAAATATATACATTTGATGGTTGAGAATAACATATATATTGAGAGTAGGGTTTATGAATGCTAGGTATGAGAATTTAGGTTGTTGTTCAATTTATTATATGTATATTGATTATTGTTGATGAGAAGATTTAAATATTGTGAAATGGTACTGTGATATTGATTATCATCGAGGAGCAGGTTATTTGTTATGAGATGTATTGGGATATCATTATGTTGTTCATTGGTTGAGGTTTTGGTTACTAATAACTAAATTGATAGAGGATTATAAACGTATATGTGTTAGGGTGTTTGAACAATTAAAGGACGGTTGTATATATTTGAGGGTTTAATAAATAAAAATTATTAATTTATTTGAGGATGATATATGTCAACGTACATGATAATGTCTGTGAATACCAGAAGGAACCTGAGGATTGATCATGGCTCAAAATACTGATAAACACCATAATGAATAGTAGGATTGAGGATTTGTCTAATAATATTATACAAGTGATTAATCGTATTAGATGTAACATACCTTTAGTCAACCTTGGATAACCCTCTAGCTTAGTATCTATGTGAGCGTGTAACTAAGATTGAAACATATGCTAGACGTGTGTCACCTCTTATTTTAGTCTTATGATAGTTTATTGATGGAGCTTGTATTTCGTCTCTAGGTACTGCGGGACCCGCGAACTTGGACGTTGTACCGGAGCCCCATCTTCAGCATCCGGATTCAGGCAAGTGTACCTTGCCACCCTGTATTTCAGTTACCAGATATTTATTTATTATATACATTGTGCGCGTTTGGGTTTAGAACCGTTACTTCGCGTCCGGGTCATAATCGGGTGCAGACGTTCGTCGGTAACGTCTGGTAACGATTGATAGATGTTCGTAACAACTTGATGTACACACTTGGTTACATCATAACCCTAGGACACATTCAGACACTGTCATCATGCCAGATTTCCTGTATCCTAATACTGACAGCATGACCGGAATCTGGGATGACCTTAGGGTCACGTTTGTTGATAGTTACTTCTGTATGACGAGACTGCTAGATAGAGGTTCAGGTTCAGTGCATACTCGTTGACCGCACTTGGGAAGGGAAAGACAGTTACTAGATATTTGGGCTCCTATGCATGCGCTATATATATGTATATGTCATGTTTATGTAGTGTTCCTGTATCCGGAGTAGTATCACCCGTGTGACTCTGTGCTCGGAGCTACGATACGCCCCGTGTGTCTCTATGTTCAGAGCTAGGATTTTATTTTGGATAGCCCATGCGTCAAACATTATCTTCAAACTGTGTCTCACTTAGGTGGTTATGCTAGATTACACCATCGTTGCACTTATACTTTCTGTTATACTTTGACATATTGTATTTTTGTACCTTGCTACGTCCCTCTGAGGACCTGGTCCCCTACCAGTTTTGCAACATAGACGATTATGGAGCCTTTGGAGTTGCTAATGGAGTTGCTTGTCTTGCAGGCATTGGTACCAGGTAGTTATATTATTTCTACTAGCGTTATGGTTATATTTATTCCTTTTGTTATTCATCTGCTATTGTAGCCTAGTTTTTATAGACTCATATTTCTTCTCGAGTCTATTCGAGTTTATGTGATATTGGGCGGCCGACTATAGCATATGTGCTCATTGTTGTGTATTTCTGTCACGTCCCAGTCCCAAAATATTGAGGGACTGGACACGTGGCAATGGCCAGCAGCACGCACCGATGGACAACCCAATTTAATGGAACCATCAGGGCGCACTTAAGCTGTAAAATAAGGTCTACTACAACAAGCCACAACTAATCTCATCCATAAAAGATAAATATAATCAACTGCATAATGAAATGGAAATAAGTAGCAACAAGTCTCAACAAGTAGGTCGGAGAAACAATCCGACATAAGTCTGAATACACTGGCTCAATAGGCCAGGAACAAAAGAGTCAAACATAAAGTAAATACTGAGTACGGAATCAGGTACTCAGGAAAAGTCTTCGGCAGTCACCTTGTCCTCAGGGTTCGGTTCTGCTCCAGTATCAAGTCCTGCTACAGCTTCAGCTCCTGTCCCGTAGACCTCGGGATAATGCTCCTCTGCTAATCCTGGGGACATAATCCGGATCCAGGTCCTCAGGGACATAGCAAGGTACAGATAATACAAGCCAAAATAAATGCAGTGCAGCAGATAATGCAATAAATAGGGTAAGAATGTAACCATCTATGTGAAATGCAAGTGAGAGCATCACTAGTACTCAGGCTGAGACCGCTACAAGCTCTGTGTCGGGGAGCCGGTAACAGTAATAACACGTAAAGGGTCTAGCTCTGTTGGAGAGTCTACAACCTCACAATAGTAGTGGATATATATATGGAACAGCCTGTAGCCTGTGTGTCTCTCCCCACCCAATATAACCATGCATATCATGACCATAACGTCTCATGTCCATGTCAGTGGGATCATAGCTAATGCAACAATCATATAATATCTAAGAATATAATATCTATGTCAATCCTGTATCCTACACAGAATCACCATGAATATCTCAGGAAGATTCTGTCTGCATGAATAGTGTCAAGTGTCATGGGTCCTGATGTACTTGATAAGACAAGTACGAGAAAGTAAAGGGTCCGAAATGTCCATATCTAGATGACGTACCCAACACCGCGTACGGGATTGGCACCCGACTATAATCGGACACTAAGTATGTCACACGGTTCCTAGGTTAAGCATGTACAAAAATATAATTAAGACAAGTAATATGAAATAAAGACTGCAAGTTGGCAAGGTACACTTGCCTGATGTTTGAATTCCAACTACTGTTTTGTTACTCGGGAAATTTCTAGAAATGTCTCCGATGCTGAAACAAACATTACCATCATGCTTAAAAGATATCAAATAGCTAAAAACGTCTATCCTTGAGTCCAATTTGGACACAGGGGCGAAAATAACTATTTTGGGTCAAAACGGGGTCCGCATGTGGGCCCGCTTTGCACCAAAAAATATGTCAGGGTCAAAGGTCTCCAAATTCGTCCAACTTAGTGTCAACAAGTTAGAAACGCTGATACGAACTCAACGGAACTTTCAGAATTGGATTCCGATGAGCCGGTCACAAAATCGCCCGTCGAGTGGGGCCTGTGGGACCCACGAACCGCGATTTCGTCAACGTTCTCGGAATCGAACCAAACTTGGGTCACAGGACCAGCGTATTGCTACGAGTCCGATGGCGCAAGTTTTGTTTCGATCCAACGTGTGTACATAAAGTTATGACGCGTTCCAGAAAGGGCGGATACGGGACGGTATTCGCGGATACGCGTTGATTCCGGTGTGCACGCACACCCGACTCGACTTTTGCGAAATCCTGCACATCCGTATCGACGGCGCGCACGTATCGGTGAAGACCGCACGCGACCAAGTCATCCCGTTTGACGGGACGTACCCAGTTCCGGGGTAAAACATGGCGTTGTTTTTTCTGTTTTTGGATCTCGGTTCGCGATCACCACAGGACGCGATGCACCGAGCGGGTTGCACGGGTACCGAGGGGGTCATGCAGGCTACGCGTTGCAACTGACAAAATTGAAAATGGGGTTACGAGGTGAGAGAAAACGGTACCTGAACAGGGCTCCGTGAACGATGGTTTCTCGTGTCCGACACGTGTCTGAGCTAGGGCACCGGTTCGGGTTCGCCGGAGAGGAGCTGGGCACGGCTGGGGGAGGCGGTGCGGCTCGCTGTGGCCGGGCGGTTGGGTCCCCACTGCTGCGGGAGGCTCGCGGCGAGGTCGGCGGTGGCTCCGGAGGTGGGCGGCTTGCCGGAGCTAGGGGGATCGAGGTCTGCGCGGCTTGCCGGAGCTAGGGGGGAAGGAGATGACCGGAGTAGGGTTCCGACGGGAGGCTAGGATTTTTGGTTTTGGGGGGAAAATAAGGGAGGAGATGGGGGATTTATAAGGGGAGGGCTGAGATGGACGGCCGGGCAAGGCGGAGGGTGATCCGGGGTTGTGGCTGGGGCGCGGGCAGGTCAGGCGTGGGCTCCGGTGACGTGGCCGGAGCCGGCGGCGGGGGATGCGGGGGTTGGATCGTGGGGAAGAACGGTTCAGAATGGGTTGGGCAGGCGGCGGGTCTGGCAGACCCGGCCCGACCCGTTAGCTAAAAGGGTTTTGGGCTGTGGGTTCGAGTCGCGGGTTGGCCCGGATCCGACCCGCAGCGGATGGGTTGGGTTGGGCTGGATTTGGGCTGGGCTAGGAGTTTTTAAATAATTAAATAAATAATAATAAAAATAGTTTTTAGGTGATATAAAATAGGTCCTGGGCCCAATAAATTCTAGAAAAATTACCCTAAGTCCAGTTTTCATTTTAGACCATAAAATCTTATTTTTATCATATTTTAATATTAGTTATTAGCAATTAAAAAAAATCATTTAATCACCAAAACACCTTGTTTTAATTCCTAAAAATACCAAAAAATCCCGGAAATTATTTTTTAAAATATTTAGAAAAATTAGGGTGATCACAATCTACCCCCTTAAGAGGATTGCGTCCTCGCAATCGAAGGGTAAACTACAAAGGGCACGAACTACGAAAATAAAAGAATGTTAGGTTATACCTGTATCTGCGAATAAGTGTGAATAACGCTGGCGCATGATATCCTCCCGTTCCCAGGTCGATTCGTCAAGAGAGTGTTATTTCCAAGCTACCCGAACCAGTCTGATTGTCTCTCCTCGCAGTGTCTTCTCACTGGTGTCGAGTATACCCACTGGTTGCTCCTCATATCTCAGGCTAGGGCCCACTGCAATCTCAGAATGATCAACTACGTGACTTGGGTCCGTCACGTATCGTCTCAGCTGTGAGACGTGGAATACATCATGCACTTCCTCTAAGGATGGAGGTAATGCAAGACGATAAGCCACCTCACCAATGCGCTCCAAAATGTCAAATAGCCCGATATACCTTGGGCTTAACTTGCCTCTGCTCCCAAATCTGATAGTACCTCGAGTGGGCGAGATCCTCAAGAATATGTGCTCTCCTTCCTTGAACTCCAGAGGACGTATGTGCGTATCGGCCCAATGCTTCTGTCTATCATAGGCTGAACGAAGATGATTCTGAATCTGCTTTACTTTCTCAACTGTCTCCGTTACCAACTCTGGACCCAGTAATTGACGTTCGCCAATGTCACTCCAACATATCGGCGATCTGACGTTCGCCAATGTCACTCCAACAACGCCTCGAAAGGTGCCATCTGGATGCTTGCCTGATAGCTGTTGTTGTAAGAGAACTCCACTAAGTGCAGATGATCTTCCCAAGATCCTCCAAAGTCCAGTATACATGATCGCAGCATATCCTCCAAGATCTGAATCGTGCGCTCCGATTGGCCATCTGTCTGTGGATGATAGGCAGTACTAAATTTGAGGCGGGTGCCGAGACTCTCTTGTATGCTTCGCCAAAAGTGAGACGTAAATCTCGAGTCTTGATCCGATATAATACTAACCGGCACTCCATGTAATCTTACGATTTGTCGCATATACATGTCGGCTAGTACTTCCGTGGATTGTCCGACTCTAAATGGCAAAAAATGTGCCGACTTAGTGAGCCGATCCACGATAACCCATACTGCATCTTTTCCACTGGGGCTTCTTGAAAATCCGGTGACGAAATCCATGGTAATATGCTCCCACTTCCATTCAGGTATGGGAAGCGGCTGCAACATACCTGCAGTCCTTTGGTGCTCGGCCTTTACTTGCTAGCAGACTAAATATTTTGCCACAAATCGGGCAATCTCCCTTTTTATTCAATGCCACCAATAATACTGCCTTAAGTCTCGGTACATCTTGGTTCCTCCTGGATGAACAGAGTATATGGAGCTATGTGCTTCAGTCATTAACTCCTGCCTCAATTCTCCATTTAGAACATATAGGCGATTTCTGCACCTTAATGTCCCGTCCTCATGGATGCGAAGTCCTGTCTACATGCCTGCTTCTGTTCTCTCTTTAAGCCTTCGAAATCTAGCATCAGTAGGCAAAGCTTCTTTAATCCTCTCCACAAGCGATGACTTAACTTCGAGGTTAGCCAGCAAGCCATTTTGTCCCGGTAAAATAACCTCTATCTGGAGATCTTGTAGGTCTTGTAATAGCTGAGGCTGCTCCGTCAAGAAATAAGCCGTGGGTTTCCTGCTGAGGGCGTCGGCTAAAACATTTGCCTTCCCCGGGTGGTACTGCAGATCTATATCAAAGTCCACCATCAACTCAAGCCAATGCCTTTGCCTCATGTTGAGCTCCTTCTGAGTATATACATACTTCAGACTCTTATGATCAGTAAAGATTTTGACCTTCTCTCCATACAGATAGTGCCTCCAGATCTTCAGTGCAAATATTACTGCAGCTAGCTCCAGGTCGTGCGTTGGGTAGTTCTTCTCGTGGACCTTCAACTGTCTCGATGCATAAGAGATAACCTTGCCATGTTGCATCAAGACACAACCTAGTCCACTACCGGACGCATCACTATAAACAACAAAACCTCCTGACCCTGAGGGAAGAGTCAAGACTGGTGCTGTTGTTAGACGCCTCTTCAATTCTTCAAAGGCCTTCTGACATCCTTTCGTCCATATAAACTCCTGATCCTTCCGAGTCAGCTTCGTCATTGGCTCTGCAATCCTTGAAAAATTCTCTACGAACCGCCGGTAATACCCAGCAAGTCCGAGAAAACTTCTCACTTCTGCCACAGATGTAGGTATAGGCCAAATTTCTATTGCAGTGACCTTCTCTGGATCCACTGACAGTCCTTCTCCCGAGATGATATGTCCCAAGAATGGCACTTTGTCCATACAGAACTCACATTTGCTGAGTTTGGCATACAACTTCTCCCGTCTCAATGTCTCTAGCATAATTCTGAGGTGCTCCTCGTGCTCTTCGTGGTCCTTGGAATAGACTAGAATATCATCAATAAATACAACCACAAATTTATCCAAGTACTGATGGAAGACTCCGTTCATCAAACTCATGAATACAGCTGGCGCGTTGGTTAAACCAAACGGCATTACTAGGAATTCATAGTGTCCATACTTAGTCCTGAAGGCTGTCTTCGGTATATCCTCCTTCTTCACTCTAATCTGGTGATAACCGGATCTAAGGTTAATCTTCGAGAATATCCTAGCACCACTCAATTGGTCAAATAAGTCATCAATGCGTGGTAAGGGATACCGGTTCTTAATGGTTACAGTATTTAGAGCTCTGTAATCAATGCACAAGCGTACAGTTCCATCCTTCTTTGGTATAAAAAGTATGGGTGCTCCCCAAGGTGAAACACTGGGCCGGATAAAACCCTTCTCCAGAAGATCGTCAACTTGCTCTTTCAACTCCACTAACTCCTTAGGTGCTAGCCAATAGACCGATGAAGTGATAGGTTCGGCTCCTGCAGTTAGGTCTATTGTGAACTCTATTTCCCGATCAGGTGGTAAACCTGGAAGATCATCAGGAAATACATCCACAAACTCCGATATGACTCTTGGGTAACCTGACTCCTCTTCTACAGATAATACCCTAAGAGTTGGCTGGACACCTTACTCTACAGCTCCCCGAAGAAATTCAAACTCAGGATGGCTAGGGGGTCTAAATATCACCTTTCTAAGCCGGCAATCAAGTGTCGCATGGTACTGACTTAACCAGTCCATACCAAGTACAACATCATAATCAGGCATAGAAAATATCAGAAATTGGGCTCGCATCTCTCTGCCACAGACTACTATCGAACATGATCTACAGATATCACTAACCGGGATAATTCCACCTCCCGTAAGAATTCTCTTCATCTTCGAGAGAGGTGCGGTAGCTACTCTATGTGTGGCTACGAAGCTAGCAGCAATGAATGAATACGAGGCTCCAGAATCAAATAAAGCTACAGCAGGTAATGAAGCTACTAATATGGTACCTGCTATAACCTCGCCTGCAGTAGCTTCCTCCTCGACTGCTAGTGCATATGCCTGTCCTCGTCCCTGAGCTGGACCTCTCTGCTGACGAGCCTGCTGAAATAAGGCTGCTTACGGTGGTAGTGGTGGCCTGGCTCCTCCAGCTCCTGTCTGTGTTGCTCCCACAACTGGAAGAGCTGGCCTCGGTGCAGGTAGAGCTGGTCGATTTGGAGTTCCCTCTCGACGCTCAGAGCAGTCCTTGGATAGGTGCTGGTTGGATCCACAAATCAGGCAGAGTCCCAACTTGCGTCTACACTCCTTTTAAATGTGACCTACTTTGCCGCAGTAATGACAAGTAGGTAGGTTCTTTGACGCTGTTCTCTGAGGTAGGTTCTTTTGGGGTCGTTTGGCAGAATCCCCTTGTGATGACTTGGACGGTGCTGAGGAGAATGGACGTTTTAGACTTGACTCCCTCCGAGTAACGCGCTCCATACGATGTGCTGCAGCAAGGACGTCGGTGTATGATATGGGCGCGACAGATCCGATTAACCTCTGGAGCTCGAACCTGAGTCCATCAAAGAACTTCTCCGCCTTCTCTTCTTCGGTAGGAATTAGAGAAGGGGCGAAGCGGCTCAGCCGAATGAATTCGGCATTGTACTCCTCCACCGACATATTGCCTTGGATAAGGCGGTTGAACTTGTCTCGAAGTTCTGACCGAGCAACAGCAGGGATGTACATTTCCTGGAAGAGTCTGGAGAACTCCTCCCAGGTGACTTGATTATGTCCGAGCCTCCTTTTTTCGGATAGCCACCAATGGTGCGCATTGTCCGTCAGTTGCATCCTGACGGCAGTCATCCACTTTTTCCTTGGAAGTTCAGCTGCCTCAAACTGGTGCTGGGTGTTCGTAAGCCATTCATGAACTTCAGTTGGTCCTTTCTTGCCAGAGAAGGTACGGGGTTTGAGCTGACGGAAATCGGTGATAGATCCCATCGCTGGTCGCCTAGTTGGTGGATTTGCCTGCTCCAATGCCGCTACTAGGCTGTTTCTTAAGTACTCTGCCTCATGACGTTGGGCCTCCTGTTGGATCTGTTGTTGGGCCTGCATCATGGCGTAGAACATCTGGAATATTTGCTGCCCGTCCATGGCCTGCCCCGGTGGAAAGACAGGCATCGATGGAGGGAACTGTGGTGGAGGCGGGATGTCATCACGCCTGAACCTGGAACTTGGCTGGCCAGATTGGTTGCTCTGAGAGAATTGTCCTCTGGTATCTGGCGTCACCCCAGTTTCACAGGTAACCACAGCTTCGGGCGGTGTACCCAAGGGGTTCTCGTCACCACTTCTGGGATCCTTTACTCTGCATCAAAAGAAAACAATAAGAACGCACAGAGGAATCAAAACAGGATGCAATTCAAGCAATTAAATTGAATTCGACATAGAGTCCAAAAACGATTCAATCAATGAATGAGATCCTATAACTTATCCTATCTTATTGCAGGCCTGTTCGGTCCCTAAGTTAAAACCGAACAATTTAGTCATGGACCTGCATGGGCCACCACAAAAACTATGTCATGCCCCAGTCCCAAAATATCGAGGGACTGGACACGTGGCAATGGCCAGCAGCACGCACCGATGGACAACCCAATTTAATGGAACCATCAGGGCGCACTTAAGCTGTAAAATAAGGTCTACTACAACAAGCCACAACTAATCTCATCCATAAAAGATAAATATAATCAACTGCATAATGAAATAGAAATAAGTAGCAACAAGTCTCAACAAGTAGGTCGGAGAAACAATCCGACATAAGTCTGAATACACTGGCTCAATAGGCCAGGAACAAAAGAGTCAAACATAAAGTAAATACTGAGTACGGAATCAGGTACTCAGGAAAAGTCTTCGGCAGTCACCTCGTCCTCAGGGTTCGGTTCTGCTCCAGTATCAAGTCCTGCTACAGCTTCAGCTCCTGTCCCGTAGACCTCGGGATAATGCTCCTCTGCTAATCCTGGGGACATAATCCGGATCCAGGTCCTCAGGGACATAGCAAGGTACAGATAATACAAGCCAAAATAAATGCATTGCAGCAGATAATACAATAAATAGGGTAAGAATGTAACCATCTATGTGAAATGCAAGTGAGAGCATCACTAGTACTCAGGCTGAGACCGCTACAAGCTCTGTGTCGGGGAGCCGGTAGCAGTAATAACACGTAAAGGGTCTAGCTCTGCTGGAGAGTCTACAACCTCACAATAGTAGTGGATATATATATGGAACACCTGTAGCCTGTGTGTCTCTCCCCACCCAATGTAACCACGCATATCATGACCATAACGTCTCATGTCCATGTCAGTGGGATCATAGCTAATGCAACAGTCATATAATATCTAAGAATATAATGTCTATGTCAATCCTGTATCCTACACAGAATCACCATGAATATCTCAGGAAGATTCTGTCTGCATAAATAGTGTCAAGTGTCATGGGTCCTGATGTACTTGATAAGACAAGTACGAGAAAGTAAAGGGTCCAAAATGTCCATCTCTAGATGACGTACCCAACACCGCGTACGGGGTTGGCACCCGACAATAATCGGACACTAAGTACGTCACATATTTCCTAGGTTAAGCATGTACAACAATTATAATTAAGACAAGTAATATAAAATAAAGACTGCAAGTTGGCAAGGTACACTTGCCTGATGTTTGAATTCCAACTACTATTCTGTTACTCGAAAAACTTTCAGAAATATCTCCGGATGCTGAAACAAATATTACCATCATGCTCAGAAGATATCAAATAGCTAGAAACGCCTATCCTTGAGTCCAATTTAGACACAGGGACAAAAATGACCATTTGGGTCAAAACGGGGTCCGCCTTTGGGCCCGCTTTGCACCGAAAAATGTGTCAGGGTCAAAGGTCTCCAAATTCGTTCAACTTAGTGTCAACAAGTTAGAAACGCTGATACGAACTCAACGGAACTTCCAGAATTGGATTCCGATGAGCCGGTCACAAAATCGCCCGTCGAGTGGAGCCTGTGGGACCTACGACACACGATTTTGTCAACGTTCTCGGAATCGAACCAAACTTGGGTCACAGGACTAGCGTATTGCTACGAGTCCGATGGCACAAGTTTCGTTTTGATCCGACGTGTGTACACAAAGTTATGATGCATTCCAGAAAGGGCAGATACGGGACGGTGTCCGTAGATACGCGTTGATTCTGGTGTGCATGCACACCTGACTCGACTTCTGCAAAATCCTGCACGTCCGTATCGACTGTGCGCACGTATCGATGAAGACCGCACGCGACCAAGTCGTCCCGTTTGGCGGGGCGTACCCAGTTCTGGGGTAAAATATGGCGTTGTTTTTTCTGTTTTTGGATCGCGGTTCGCGATCACCACAGGACGCGATGCATCGAGCGGGTTGCACGGGCACCAAAGGGGTCATGCAGGCTACGCATTGCAACTGACGAAATTGAAAACGGGGTTACGAGGTGAGAAAAACTGATACCTGAACAGGGCTCCGTGAACGATGGTTTCTCATGTCCGACACGTGTCCGACACGTGTCTGTGCTAGGGCACCGGTTTGGGTTCGCCGGAGAGGAGCTGGGCACGGCTGGGGGAGGCGGTGTGGCTCGCTGTGGCCGGGCGGCTGGGTCCCCACTGCTGCGGGAGGCTCGCGGCTAGGTCGGCGGTGGCTCCGGAGGTGGGCGGCTTGCCGGAGCTAGGGGGATCGAGGTCTGCACGGCTTGCCGGAGCTAGGGGGGAAGGAGGTGACCGGAGTAGGGTTCCGGCGGGAGGCTAGGGTTTTTGGTTTTGGGGGGAAAAGGAGGGAGGAGATGGGGGATTTATAGGGGGAGGGCTGAGCTGGACGGCCGGGCAAGGCGGAGGGTGATCCGGGGTCGTGGCTGGGGCGCGGGCGGGTCAGGCGTGGGCTACGGCGACGTGGCCGGAGCCGACGGCGGGGGATGCGGGGGTTGGATCGTGGGGAAGAATGGTTCAGAACGGGTTGGGCAGGCGGCGGGTCTGGCAGACCCGGCCTGACCCGTTAGCTAAAAGGGTTTTTGGCTGTGGGTTCGGGTCGCGGGTTGGCCCGGATCCGACCCGCAGCGGATGGGTTGGGTTGGGCTGGATTTGGGCTGGGCTAGGGGTTTTTAAATAATTAAATAAATAATAATAAAAATAGTTTTTAGGTGATATAAAATAGGTCCGGGGCCCAATAAATTCCAGAAAAATTATCCTAAGTCCAGTTTTTATTTTACACCATAAAATCTTATTTTTATCATATTTTAATATTACTTATTAGCAATTAAAAAAATCATTTAATCACCAAAATACCTTGTTTTAATTCCTAAAAAATACCGAAAATCCAGGAAATTGTTTTAAAAAATATTTAGAAAAATTAGGGTGATCACAATTTCTATTTATTGTGGATTGAGACATAGATGTTTATATTTACTGGATTATTTAGATAGTGACCTTTATTACACAGCTTATATGTATTCGAGTCAGACCAGAGTCTGATCGAATGTGTAGCTGGCATATTGCGTATTCCTGGTCCTACGTATTTTGGGACTGGGGTGTTACACCGACTTCTCAATAGAGGAGAAGAAAGACCCAGCATAGTCGCCACCGTATTTGCTATTTAATATCAAAAAGAGAACTGGGAGAACTAGATTTGATTTAACAAACTAAGAGAGTACAAAGAAGAGTCCTAGGAGACAATATAAGTAGAAATTTATTTTCTGGAGGGGTGACAATGAAGAATTAGGAGTGTAGCAACTCTCTTTACTCCATGGACGATCCGATACAAAATCTTTTCTCTCTCCCTTGAGTGTTGATTCGCAGATAGTCAACCATCCCCTTGCATGGGGGTAGTACCCTACTATTTATAGTCATATTTGTGGCCACATAAATTTTGGGCCGCATGGGTGGCGAGGTTTGCCACGTGTTTTCTCTCAATGGAAGGGTGCTACAGCTATGCAATGGAATAGGGGCTCCGCTGCCATGTGAGCATTTGTTAGAATTTTATTATTTGCTGAGTATCTAGGCGGTTCTCAACTGTGTATACGCGACTTGGTCAAATGGAAAAGTGACATCTATTTGGTTGGAGAGGACCACTCAGTCGTAACAACAAGACTTGGTCGACGTAGAATCTGGGACACATGTGGCTAAAGATGTACGGGACGCACGGAGTCTGGAACACACGGGACCAGAGAAGTATGGACCGCATGGAGTTTGGAACGCATGGGCTAGAGTCGCTTGGGACACATGGAGTCTGGGACACGTGGGCCAGAGATGCATGGACCGCATGGAGTTTGGGATGCATGGGCCAGAGCTGCATAGGATCATTTTGTCGTGTTGTCCACGTAGCTCTGCACCATCCTTGGGACTTCTGTCTCTTAGTATGTTCTCGTCCTTCGTTGCGATCAAATTTTTTTTTATCAGGATTCTGTGTCAGGCGCCATCTTTGTTGTCAGGACGTCATGTTAGGTCGTCCTGCGCCCAGTTGTCAGGACGCTTGTTTGGACCGCATGGGTATCCCTTTTTTGGGCCGCATGGTGTCCATGTGATCCATCTGTTAAGTTTTTTTGGGGGAGCATGTACATCGGTCGCATGGCTGCATATTTTCTATGCTTCTAAAGTTCTAACCTGACTTTGTTATGATTATGATTCTTCTAGTAGCTTAGGGACATGGACGGTAATAGTATGTTATTCAACTTCTGTCCTTATTTGGTTGGAGAGTTGAGTCATTATGCTATGATGGAATATTGATCAAACTACGACACAGAATCCTAGCTTGACCATAATTATGGGACATACCTTATCTTGGTTGGCATGGCATTTCTGTCCTTGTTTGGTGAAGGAGTGTCATGTTATCTCAAAGATGGGGCACGCGCCAATAATTTTTGTCTCTTGCACTATATGCTTGATCTAATTTTTGTTTCTTTATTTGTGCTTTCTTGTGGTACTTGCTATTTGGGGTCTAACCAGTCTGGTTTTGTATGGCTAGGTTTAGATCCAGCACCAGAGGATCCATCTTATCCCCCTTACGATGACGTGCATCAGACATATGGTCGTTGAAGGGCACGAGTGAGCTTCTTGATCACTGCTCGTCTTGTACATTCTATTCTTTTGGGCGTTTAGCCACCGGCACTTGTTAGTCGGCTTGTCTGGATATCAGTTCCTTTTTACATAACTATAATATAATCAGACTACAACTGATCTCTGTTGTGTAACTATTTACATTCTGCTAGCCTAACATTTTGATGGCTAGATCTCTAGAATATTCTGATGGAGCATTTGGGATACCTTACGGCTTTATCTCATATGTTCTATGTTGTTGTTACTTACTTGAATGATTGAGACATAGTTGTTCTGAGACCCTATGAGACTTAATTATAGCATGCACCACTTGTCTTTCTACTGTCGTGACCGTCATACGATGTTCTATACCTCATAAATGGGAGCTGGCCATGTCCGTCTTCGTATTTCGTTACGGGCATGACAAAACTTGATTGCGATATGTTAGAAAGATACCGATGGGATTGACAAAATAATTATCGCAAAAACCTAAAGAGTTATGGGGAAATAATGTAAGGAGTATCTTGGCCAAAATTATTAAGTGACCAGTGTTGAGGAATGAAGTTACATCTGTAGCCATTTGATTTCTCTAACCATTAGCATTGGCTGAGTGCACTATATTTCGGGGATGCCTGCAATATGGGGTACGAACCAGGCGAAGTGGTGAATGGAATATAAATGGAGCTATATCAGAATAAGGGAGAACTAAGAAACATGAACAAATCGTGTAACCACCAATTTTCTACTCTAGGGTTATTTTGGTAATTTTGCATGTTATAAATTTTATTTTATATTGATAGTTAGTATAGAATCAATTATTGTTGCCTAAAAATATTTAGTATTAGTACTATTGCTAACTAAATAGAATATCATCAGTGTTAGTTAATATTATAGTTAACTAGAATTATTGAGTGCTAGTTAGAGATAGTTAGTGATTGATGTTGGTTATTGTGCTAGCTTATTAGTTTGGACTTAGTATTGGTTAAGCCAATTAGGTCAGCTTGCTTTAGTCATGACTTAGTTAGTTTAGTTAATTAGAATAGACTCATGGATAGAATATTTCTTCCACTCAAAATTAGATACCCTTCATGAGAACAATAACGGCAACTTGGACATATCATCTAATCCCTAACCCTAACCCTAGTGGTCGGCCCTATAAAGAGAATATTTCCTTAATTATATTTTTAATTAGTAGCCTCCACTTTATTCCAAATTAGCTCATCCCCAAATTCCCCCAAATTCCTATCAAATTTTAAATTCCTCCACTCAATCCTATTCATTTTAATCACCATGAAGACCTAGAAGCTTTGGGAGAGCAAGAAGGAAACATTGGAGAGGAGCTTGGCAACACTACCAAAATAAGTCAAATTAGCGACGTAATTAGCGACTCCGGGTTTAAACGTCGCTGATATTATTAAAATTAGCGACGTAATAATATAACGTCGCCAGACGTCACGAAGGAAACATTGGAGAGATGCTTGGCAACACTACCAAAATAAGTCAAATTAGCGAAGTATTTAGCGACTCCGGGTTTAAACGTCACTGATATTATTGAAATCAGTGACGTAATAATATAACGTCGCCAGACGTCACTATGGGCGACATCCCGTGACTTCTAGCGAGACTAAAATTAGTATGGACATCGCCATAGAGTCATTGAACATCGCTATTTTTTTAAATATGGTAACGTTTAGCGACGTTGTTACATGTACGTCGCGGTATAATTAAAATTTAGCGATGTTTAGCGACGTCTAATATTATTAGACGTTGCTAAATTATTTCATATAGGGATTCGACTTTTTATTTCCCTCCACTCTTTCGTTCCCCAAATTTTTCACAACGGCAGAGTTCCCTTCCCCCTCTCGCACCCCAGATACCCCGACGACCCTCTCGCCCCGGTGCTCCCCCCCCCCCCCCACGACCCCCTTCGCCCCGATGCCCCTCCCCACCAGGCTCCTCCACCTCTCCTTGAGTTCCTCTCCGTCCACCGGGCTCCTCCTTCCTACTTGGGTTCCTCTTCGACCACCGCTTCGGCTCCCCTCCCCACCGGGCTCCTCCTCCTATCCTCGATCAACCCCTCTATTGGGTTAGGCAAACCCTAACCCTAACCCTATCTCTTTCACAGTTGGCACAACACACATATACTGACAAAGATACACAGACATAGACACACTGACATGACACACACACGGACACGATACACACACACTGACATGGCACACACACACTAATACAACACACCGACACACACACACACACACACTTCTCTTGTATCTCTCTCTTGACACTACCACAGAGACACAAACATGGGATATGATATGTAGAGCAGTCATATTATAATTTTTTTACCATAAATAGTAACCCTCTTAGGTAATTACCATAAATAGTAATACTAATTTTAGGTTATTTTAGTTTATTAGATGATTATGTGTTTAATACGTATATATGTATGTGAAGAGGAATTTATATAGTAATTATTATAAAGGGTAATTACCATAAATAGTAACCCTTGTAGACAGTTCCTGATGACATCCTAGAATTATATGTTCATTTGAAAAAGAAACATAGAGATAGAAAATTCATACGTGTATGTGTATATGAAGAGAAATTTATAGTATAAGTGTAATGTCATTATGAAATTAGGTAATGATTCTTTTAGTCAATATTGTTAGGTGTATGATATAGACACAGTTAAACCCTAACCCTATCTAATCCTATCTGATATGACACGGACACATACACACACGGATATACAAACACTGACACAAATACACACACACACACACACACACACACACACACACACACACACACACACACACACACATACATAGACAAACATATAGACACACACGGACACACATCCATCTTATTTACATATACACAATATGACACATATGTTATTATTAGGTATGGCAGACACATACACACATATATAGACACAGACACAGACACAGACACAGACACAGACACAGACACATAGACATACATATAGGACAGGGATGAAGATGTTTACAACTTGAGAAATTGGATTTTCTTTTCTATATATCATATTATTTTATTATCATATGTTATTATCAGGTATGGCAGGACGACACAGATCATACCGAGGGAGAGGCTCCTATGGTAGATGGAGTGCTGCTCCGGTACCGGCTACTGGTTCTGGATCCTCGTCTCCGGGTACTCTATTATACCGACCAGTCACATCCCTGACTCTGTTGATGGTACATGACAGTACTCCTGGGACGAGCAGTTCTAGGCCTGAGGCTACTCCCTCGTCTACCGTTCCTCTTGCTGACGGCACCATGGAGACAGAGGAGTAGATGGACGAGATGGACAAGGCCCAACTGACTGCTCCTTCGTCTTTTCAGAGCGATCCTCCATGTGCTCCTCCGGACGAGACGAGGATGGAGATTTGGACCGATGGGCCTACAAAGTAAGTTAATTAGTTTTAGTTTTCTTACGCATGTATAAATATATATTCACTTTTCTTGAATATAATTATCTATGTATATATATCGTCCCTCGAGGGTACATAGAGCCTTGGGGCATTTTTTGTGGGAAAACTATGGTAGCCCTTGGATCAACTACTCGGATGCCCCTGAGAAGAGGAATACATTCTGGATTGCACACTTCAAGGTAAAAGTAAATTTGGTTTTACTATCAATTATCTAATTTGGTATTTTTTATATACCTTGCTACATTACTTCTTGTAGAAAACATATTTTTATCCGTCACACCGAGCTGAGAAGATCGAGGAACACTTTTCCTCCGTCGTCACCAAAATAATTCGTGATAGGATCTGGGACCAGAAGGATCGTACTGCTTTGGGACAACCAATCAATGGTAGGATCATGCCTGAGCAGTGGACTGTGATGATGGCTAGATTTAACGATCCCAGGTACATTAAAAATTCAGAGAAGGCGAAGGTGGCCAGGAAGAAGGCAGAAAAATAGTTTGGTGGGTCGATTCCGATGACGGAACATTTTCGTCATATGGTATGTATTTCATTGTATACATAATATTTTAATCAAAGTAGGATAAAATATTTAATTTTAGTAACATATAATATATATTTTAATAGGTCCAGAGGTGTGAGAACGCTAACATAGTGATAGTCTTCCTTGCCACCCATAAAAAGGGTGGACAACTCATAGATAAGAGGGCCACGCAGAGCTATGTAAGTATTTTTTATATTTTTTTAATTTTAATATAACTTAGAAAATATACAAATAAATATGCATGTAGTTAGTAATAAGTACCTTAGATATATATTAATAATTATGCATGACGAGTGGATAGTAAGTAGTGCGCTTATCGAGAGATACATATTTTTTAGGATGAGTATCTTAGGCTCCGTGAGCGGTCGACCCAGCCCACCCAGGGAGAGGCCGGCAGTTCCTCGTAGCCCCCGCCTACCCAGCTCCGTTGCCTGACGATCTGTGGATGACCACCATTGGTGGTCTGTAGTAGGGTACGTACTACGGTACGGGATCCTACGGTGCCTATGTTGTGTCGCAGTCCTCTAGGACCCCCTCCGCCGGTGTGCATACCACAGAGCCCTCACAGGAGTCGGTACAAGCCCAACATGAGAGAGTTGACCATCAGATTGTGCCTTTGCGTGACGAGTTGCTATAGAGGATTATGTCATAACCCACATACAGATAGACGATGCGATGATCGTAGCACATTTTGATTCACTTGAGCGTAGCCTAGTGGAGCTGAGGGATCTGGCCATGTCGACAGAGCGCAACATGATGACGCTACAAGGGTCGCATGTAACTATGAGCGATGCCCTGACGAGGCTGCAGATGTTACATGTTTAGATGAGCCAGTCAGTGGAGCAGAGTACTTTAAGGATGTTATAAGTCATGGATACTTGCAACGCTCGACTGACAGCGTTGGAGAATATGCGTCCTCTTGGTCCGCCGGCGTCGACATCTACCTCGACTGCACAGGCTCCTCCATCGGGTACCATGATGAATTTACTGGAGCAGTGGGCCTCGCTGATATCCCAGATTCGCAGCGGTACTCCTCCAGATCAGAAGTAGTCCTATTTAGGATAGTTAATATTTTTGTGAGTTTTTGCCTATGATCTTGGGTCATTTATGTATTTATTTTATACATTTATTGAGGTAGAATTTTAGACTTTATTTGTTGATATTCAGTACCAGTTGTGATGCTTACTGGATATTTATTTTGAGACTTAGTTTATAATTTTAATATGACTATTTTTTAAATTTTACTTTATTATGTATATTAAATGCATGGGAATTGACCAGTTTTGAGTGTTCTACTGAAGGGGACGGCAATGGATAGATTTGCTTAGATATACTTTTCTAACTTAGGGTTTCATGGGTTCCTTGAGTTTTTGGTTATTTTGATCTACTAAAATATATTATTTTTGAAAAATAGTTTTTGGGAAGGATGAAGCACTTCATTTTAAAAGTTTTGGCTTTTGGTTCACTCAATTCGGAGTTAAAATATAGTTTTTATGAAGAAAACAAAATTTAAATTTTGGAGCTTTTCGGTCATGGCCGAACCTGCTGTTGGAGAAGACGAAGTCTTCATGCGGCCAGCGAGCTATGCGTCTCGAGAGGGTTATGCGACTGAACTCTTGCCACATACTGACAACATGTGTCCATCTTGTTGGATGCATGACTGCTGATCTACAAAAGTGTCCTTGAACACTTTGTGCATTCACTCACTGAATGAATGAAAAATTTGCTAAGTCCAAAAGATACTCCATGCGACATCGAACTTCTTGCGACATCGAACTTATGCGATAAGCAGAGCATGCAGTCACCTTCCCTTTGACGCATGACTATGAACTTTGGTGCATCTTTGGCGCATCCTTGGTGCATCTTTCTATGGTTTTATCTTTTTTCCTGACACTGTTTATGTCATATCACACTTTATGTCACATCACTAATACTTTATTTATTTCTGTTACTTCATTACTTATCCCGAGGAGTAGACCTTAGCCCTGACTCCATACGGCATGACTCCATGCGGCCAGGATTGTCATGCGGCCTGACTTCTCATGCGGCCTTGATCATTTTATGCGCATGCGACCCCTTGCACACGTTTGATTGGACTAGTTTTGGTTGAATATTTCTTTCAAATTTATGAGTTGTACGTGTGACTTTGATGACCACAAAAATATTACACCCATCTATGCGTCATGAACCGTCCACTTGTATCCGTACAGATACACTTACTGCGTGTTATGTATTCCTACGTGCTAAGTATTCCTACTCGATTATATTTTATGTTTACACTGTGGTGTACCTATGCGCTATGTGCCATGTGATATGACTCAATTTCTAGCATGGATGTAAGGGTTAGTCAATGACCAAGCGTGGCTAGGATCTGTTAATTGTTGTATCACGCTGGGGTGAATCAAAATTGAACTATCAAGTGACAAAGTGGATTCGTATCTAGTATGGCCGTACTATGGTACATTATATAAGGGAAATTCCAAGTGACCACGCCATGAGATTCTAGTTAATATTAGGGTTAACTAGGCAACTAAACCTGTAGAGCATTGGGAGAGAATATAATCTTAAAATCGTGCCTAACTAGCCACCTCCAGTCATCTGAATTGGGGTGTGTAGGCTAGTTCCCATGGATATTGTTTAAATCCTCAATAATAGATGGCAATATCCGACTATTATATGATACTATATGTTCTATGTGATCTTAGTACGGTGGTCTTACGAGGGACCGGTGCATACTACTATGTATTATACGGCAATTTATGGTTCGGCTAACCCTGCTAGTATCCGGTTTGATCTGAGGATTCCTATATGCATAATATCTCTGGGATAACCCATACTCCATCTAGTAAGTCATAAAAGTCATTGGCCGATTATGTAACTGAGCGTGTTTGTGTGTTGTATCTGCTGTCAAATAGTCTAGGGACATGGACTATTATGATGCGATGGTTTAACCCTTGTCCTTGTTTGGTTGTAGGGTTAGATTATTGTGTCATGATAGACTATAAATCAAAACTATGAGACAAAACTATATATATATATATATATATATATATATATATATATATATATATATATATATATATATATATATATATATATATATATTTCATAACCTGGTTTTATTTCTGCATTCGTGCTTCCTTTGTGGTACTTGCTATTTGGGGTTTAACCCCACTGGTTTTGTATGGCCAGGTTTAGAGCCAACACCCGAGGATCAAGCGTACTTCCACCTGAATAATGGCGCACACCAGGCGGATGGTCACTGAGGGAAACGAGTGGGTCTCTTCTTTCCTGCTCATTATTTTATATTTTACTTATTTTGGGCGTTTAGCCACCGCCACTTGTTAGACGTGAATCCGGATATTTAGTTCACTACATGATTGTAATTAATCAGACTACAGCTGATTATGGTCATATACTCTTGTTACTCTGCCAGCCTTCTCAATTTTTGCACAGTTAATTTCTTGAATATTGTGGCAGGACGTTTGGGACACCTTACTTCCTTGTCATATATGTTCTATGTTTACTGTTCTAATTTGACTGATTGAGACAATAGATGTGTAACAACCTATTATTTTAGAATATTTAAAAATAAATTTCTGGATATTTTGATATTTTTAATTATTATTAAAAATGTCCTTCAGGGATTAATATTTTATGTATTAAATTAAGTATTAAAATATTACAAAAATTATATTTTTGGGTGTATTATTAATTATTGAATATTGTGTAATTTTTCTGCAATTTATTGGTCTCAAAAACTATTTTTAAATAGCTAAATACCAAATATTTAATTAAACCGGGTTAAACCGGACCTAATTAAACCGAACCGAACCGGGCTAACCATACTGAACCGGACCCTAACCTAATGGGTCAGGTCCTACCCAACCCGACCCTACCCGACCCGCTAGCCAGCCCCCTCTCCCCTACGATCTCCCCCCCCTCCCGATCCCCGCTCCCTCCGCTGGCACGACCGCCCACGCCCCCTCCCCCGCTCAGCGGCCACGACCCCGGGACCCCCGGGGACCCACTCCTCTCAACCGCCGCCACGTTCTCCTCCACCCCGCTCGGCCTTCCCTCTCTTTATACCCCCCCGAGCCCTAAAACCACCGCCATCACCATCACCGCCGGCCTACCCCGACGTCCCCAGCCGACTCCGTCGGCCCACCCCGACGCCATTGTCGACGTTCCCGCCCGCCATCGATGACTCCGCGGCCGACCCGCCAGCAGCACAACAACCCCGCTGCCATGCCCCACCGCCGTGCCACATCGCGCTGCCCTGTCGCAAAAATCAGCGAGGTACCCCTCTTCAAGCTCTCGTAACTCCCTATACGTTATTCCGATTTCTGTTCTGTCGAATCCTATGCGAAGACCGCATGACCCCCTCGAAACCTGTGTAACTCGTTCAGGGTATCGCATCCTCTGTCGGTCGCAAATTGCGATGCAAAATCAGGAAAATAATTCCCAATTTCTAAAAATTTAGAATTTGTCCCGAATATTCCAGTTCACGACCATTTTGCGTGTAACCTGTTAAATATTTTCAAAATCTACTTGAATAGTAATTTAGATCATATAACTGAGATTAAAACCCTATTTTTAGTTTATTTTATTGAGCTATAATTTGCATGTTATTCGAGGATAAAAATGACAAAAAACTTGGACGTGTGGAATTTTACGAAAGTTGATTTGGATGTGGTCTTTTAAAATCCAATTTTTCCCGAAACTGAGTGCGTCCCGCTAAACGAGGCAATTTGGTCGTGTGTGAACTTCACCGAAAGGTGCACGCCGTCGATACGGACGTGTGGGATTTTGCGAAAGTTGATTTGGATGTGCGTGCACACCGGAATCAACGCGTATCCGTCGACAACGCCCCGTATCGGCCCTGTTCTGAAACTCGTTGTAACTTTGTGTGTGCTTGTTGTTTTAAAACGAAACTAACGCCATCAGATTCGTAGCTTTTTTTTGGTCCTGTGACCCAAGTTTGGTTCGATTCTGATAACGTTGACAAAATTCCGTATCGTGGGCTCCACGGCTCCACTTGACGGGCGATTTTGTGATCGTCTCATCGGAATCCAGTTCTGGATATTCCATTTGGTTCGTATCATCATTCTGGACTTGTAGACACTAAGTTTTAATAATTTGGAGAACTTCATCTCTGCCACATTTTTTGGTGCGAAGCGGGCCACATGTGGATCTCGCTTTGACAAAAAATGGTCAATTTTGCCCCTGTGTCCAAATTAGACTTATGGACAGGAAATTCTAGCTATTTGATATCTTCTAAGCATGATGATAATGATTATTTCAGCAATCGAAGGAGTACCTGCAGATCCCGCGGATACTGGAGCAACAGTTGGAAACCAAACTCCAGGCAAGTGTACCTTGCCAACTTGCAGTGATCCTTGTTATAGTATTTGTTTGAGTTCTTTATACATATATATACTCTTGATATAAATGTACAACCTAAGACCGTATGACATTGCTTAGCGTCTGAATAACATTCGGATGTCGACGCCGTACACGGAGTCGTGTAACGTCACTAGAGATTGATATCGCCATACTATATATATATATATCTTCGTGCTTGCATTATCAAGTACATCATACCATAGGACACTTGACACTGTTAATGAGACAGAATCTTATGAGTTATTCCTGGTGATTCTGTATAGGTTACATGATTCGTGACATAGACTTTATTGCATATGCTTAGCTATCATTATGCCTCGCTGCATCAGTTAGAGGTCATGATCTTGCGTGACATGGACATGAGACATCGTGGACATGAGACGTGTGATTACTTTGGGTGGAGAGAGACTTACCATACTAAAGTTTGATTATATTATATATATATATAGTTATCTGGAGGTGCTTTAGACTCTGACACAGAGCTTTGGCACATGTACTGGCCCTTCGAGAAAATGCTGCTATGGGTTTTTCCGACATAGAGCCTATAGTAGTTTCAGCCTGAGTATGATTAATGCTCTCATTTGCATATCACATAGCTGGTTACATAGTTTATCCTATTGATTCATTTATTACTGCACTGCATTTATTTGGCTTGAGTTATTCTTGTGCCTTGCTATGTCCCCTGAGGACCTGGATCCGGATTATGTTTCCAGGTTTAGCAGAGGAGATCTATCCCGAGGTGTACGGGACAGGAGCATACATTAGAGCTGTACCAGAACCCGAGGATGAGGTCATTCCAGAGGATTTCTCCTAAGTATTGGCTTTATATACTCAGTTATTTCTGTTTTTAGTTACTTAATTTCCTGTTTATTGAATTGATGTATCAAACTTATTCTCGAATTGTTCCACGAGACACTTTTTATTGAGATTTATTAGATTATATTTTATTTCAATTATTCTGGCATTTGATCTGTGATTACCTTCTGTGGATGAGATTAGAATTAGACTGTGACTTGTATCGTAGACCTATTTATTGTTGTTTACAGCTTAAGTACACCCTAATGGGTCCATTAAATTGGATTTGCCCGTTGGTGTGTGTTGTTGGCCATTGCCACGTGGCTAGTCCCTCGGTATTTTGGGACTGGGATATGACATGGTTTTTGTAGTGGCCCATGCAGGTCTACGACTAAATTATTTCAGTTTCAACTAAGGAACTGAGCAAGCCTGCGGCAAAGATAGGATAAGTTATAGGATCTCATCAACTTGATTGATTCGTTCTTGACCTCAATATCGACTTCAAAATAATTTATTGACTTGAATCCTACCATGATTCTTCTATACGCTTCTCATAGTTTATTTTGGATACAGAGTAATGGATTCATAAGCATGCAACGAGATTCTTGCGGGAATACCACAAGTTGCAGTGGTCCCCTACGACGATGAAGTGACACCAGTGGGTGGAGGTCAATCAGCTCAACAAAGCCATCAAGCAGGTCGACCTACCTTAAGATTTTGGCAAGACGATATTCTACCACCATCGTAATTTCCTCCATAGATGCCTACCTTTCCACCAGGACAGCCTATGGATGGTCAGCAAATGTTCCAAATATTCTGCGCAATGATGCAAGCTCAACAACAGATTCATCAAGAGGCTCAGTGTTACGAGGCAGAGAATATGAGAAATAGCATAGTGACTGCACTGGAGCAGGCAAACCTACCAGCTCGACGGCCATCGACGGGCTCTATTATCGATTTTTGCCAACTGAAGCCCCGCACCTTTTCAGGCAAGGAGGAGCCCGCTGAAGTTCATGAGTGGCTCACAAACACTCAACATTAATTAGAAGCAGCTGAGCTTCCAAGAGAGCGTTGGATGATTGTCGTCCGGATGCAGTTGACGGGCAATGCACATCACTGGTGGCTATCTGAGGAGAGACGGCTCGGACTAGACCGAGTCACTTGGGAGGAGTTCTCCAGACTCTTTCAGGAGATGTACATTCCATCTATTGCTCGATCAGAACTTTGGGACAAGTTCAATCACCTCACTCAAGACAGTATGACAGTGAAAGAGTACAATACGGAGTTCATTTGTCTGAGTCGCTTTGCCCCTACCCTGATCCCGACAAAAGAGGAGAAGGCTGATAAGTTCTTCGATGGACTAAACTTTGAGCTACAGAGATTGATCGGATCCGTTGCACCTACTTCATACACGGACGTCCTTGCTGCAGCCCGACGTATGGAGCGCGTCACCAGGAGAGAGTCCAGCCTTAAGCAGCCATTCACATCAGCACTAGCCAGAGCACCACAAGGAGAAACTGGAAAGAGACCTCACATGCACCAACCACAAAGAGCATCTACACCACTAGCACTAGTCCTACCTTCTTGCCACTATTGTGGCAAGGCAGGCCATCTTGCCAAGGAATGTCGACATAAATTGGGATTATGTTTAGCTTGCGGATCCAGTCAGCATTCAGTGAGGGATTGCCCTAAGCCTCGAGAAGGAGAACCGATAGTAAATCGACAAGCTTCACCAGCACCAGAAGGATATCAGCCGAGGCCACCCTTGGCACCTCGAGCAGCACTCTTCCAGCAGGCCCAGCAATAACAGAGGGCACCACCACAAGGACGCGGACAAGCTTATGCGATGACGATGGAGGACACACAGACTCGTGGAGTAGCGAATATGCATAAGATTTGAGTTATTCATAGCTATCTATTCCTAGTAATGCCATAACACGTGCCTGTTAATTCCTTTTCTTAGCCTTAAACCTAGTATTTTAAACTTGTTAGTGAGTGATAACCTAGTTTTCCTAAGCGGTAGATTTTCTTGCTTTATCCAGATTTCTTTTACTTATCTCTCATTGCCTAGAGAAATATCTTATTTCCTTCCCTACATGTTCTGCTTGATCTTTCTCTCGATCTTCTTGTTCATGATTCTTAATCCCTTGTGTCGTGCCACACGCATGTCTTGCAACCGTATCATCTCTTCGGACCAATTTTGTTTTGTTTTTTTAATTGCGAGGATACAATTCTTTTAAGGTGGGTAGATTGTAACAACCTATTTTTTAAATCTTTAAAAATAAATTTCTGGATTTTTCGGTAATTTTTAATTAATTATTAAAAATGTCCTTCAGGGATTAATATTTTTATGTATTAAATTAAGTATTAAAATATTATAAAAATTATATTTTTGGGTGTATTATTAATTATTGAATGTTGTATAATTTTGCTGGAATTTATTGGGCTCAAAAACTATTTTTAAATAGCTAAATACCAAGGATTTAATTAAACCGGGTTTAAACCGGACCTAATTAAACCGAACCGAACCGGGCTAACCCTACTGAACCGGACCCTAACCTAATGGGTCGGGTCCTACCCAACCCGACCCGACCCTACCCGACCAGCTAGCCAGCCCCCTCTCCCCTACGATCTTCCCCCTACGATCCCCGCCCCTCCGCCAGCACGACCGCCCACGTCCCCCGCCTCCGCTCAGCGGGCACGACCCCCGCGACCCCCGGGGTCCCACTCCCCGCAACCGCCGCCATGTTCTCCCCCCACCCCGCTCGGCCTCCCCTCTCTTTATAAACCCCCTCCCCCCCCCCCCCCCCGAGCTCTAAGACCACCGCCATCACTATCACTGCCGGCCCACCCCGACGTCCCCGCCGACTTCCGTCGACCCAGCCTGACGCCCTCAGCCGACGTCCCCTCCGTCGTCGATGACTCTGCGGCGGACCCGCCAGCAGCACAGCAACCCCGCCGCCGTGCCACTCCGCACCGCCCTGTCACAAAAATCAGCGAGGTACCCCTCTTCAAGCTCTCGTAACTTCCTGTACGTTGTTCCAATTTTTGTTCTGTCGAATCCTACGCACAGACTGTATGACCCCTCAAAACTCGTGCAACTCATTCAGGGTAACGCGTCCTGTGTCGGTCGCAAATCGTGACGCATAATCAGGAAAATAATGCCCAATTTCTAAAAATTTAGAATTTATACCGAACACCCCAGTTCATGACCGTTTTGCGTGCAACCTGTTAACTATTTTCAAAATCTACTTAAATATTAATTTAGACCGTATAACCAAGATTAAAACCCTATTTTTAGTTTATTTTATTGAGCTGTAATTTATATGTTATTCGAGGGTAAAAATGACCAAAAACTTCGTCTTTTAAAATCTATTTTTTTCGGAACTGAGTACGCCCTGCTAAATGAGACGACTTTGTCGTGTGCGAACTTCACCGAAAGGTGCGCGCCGTCGATACAAACGTGTGGGATTTTGCAAAAGTTAATTTGGATGTACGTGCACACCGGAATTAACGCGTATCCGTCGACATCATCCCGTATCGACCCTGTTTTGAAACTTGTTGTAACTTTGTATGTGCTTGTCGTTTCGAAACGAAACTTACGCCATCAGATTCATAGCTTTTTTTTGGTCCTGTGACCCAAGTTTGGTTCGATTCTGAGAACATTGACAAAATCCTGTATCGTGGGCTCTACGGCTCTACTTGACGGGCAATTTTGTGACCGGCTCATCGGAATCCAGTTTTGGACATTCTGTTGGATTCGTATCGTCATTCTGGACTTGTAGACACTAAGTTTGACAAATTTGGAGATCTTTGTCTCTAGCACATTTTCGGTGCGAAGCGAGCCACATGTGGACTCCGCTTTGACCAAAAATGGTCAATTTTGTCCCTGTATCCAAATTGGACTTATGGACAGAAAATTCTATCTATTTGATATCTTTTGAGCATGATGGTAATGATTATTTCAGCAACCGAAGGAGTACTTGCAGATCTCGCGGATACTGGAGCAACAGTTGAAAACCAAACCCCAAGCAAGTGTACCTTGCCAACTTGCAGTGATCCCTGTTATAGTATTTGTTTGAGTTCTTTGTACATATATATATACTCTTGATATAAATATTCAACCTAGGACCGTGTGACATTGCTTAGCGTCTGAATAACATTCGGTTGTCGACGCCGTACGCGAAGTCGTGTAACGTCACTAGAGATTAATATCGCGACACTATATATATATCTTCATGCTTGCATTATCAAGTACGTCATACCATAGGACACTTAATACTATTCATGAGACATAATCTTCTGAGTTATTCCTGGTGATTCTGTATAGATTACAGGATTCGTGACATAGACTTTATTGCATATGCTTAGCTATCATTATGCCTCGCTGCATCAGTTAGAGGTCATGATCTTGCGTGACATGGACATGAGACATCGTGGACATGAGACGTGTGATTACATTGGGTAGAGAGAGACTTACCATACTAAAGGCTGATTATATTATATATATATATATATATATATATATATATATATATATATATATATATATATATATATAGTTATCTGGAGGTGCCTTAGACTCTGACACTGAGCTTTGACACATGTACTGGCCCTTCGAGAAAATGCTGCTATGGGTTCCCCCGACACAGAGCCTATAGTAGTTTCTGACTGAGTATGATTAATGCTCTCATTTGCATATCACATAGCTGGTTGCATAGTTTACCCTATTGATTCATTTATTACTGCACTGCATTTATTTGGCTTGAGTTATTCTTGTACCTTGCTATGTCCCCTGAGGACCTGGATCCGGATTATGTCCCCAGGTTTAGCAGAGGAGATCTATCCCGAGGTGTACGAGACATGAGCATATATTAGAGCAGTACCAGAACCCGAGGACGAGGTCGTGCCAGAGGATTTCTCCTGAGTATTGGCTTTATATACTCAGTTATTTCTGTTTCTAGTTACTTTATTTCCTGTCTGTTGAATTGATGTATCAAACTTATTCTCGGGTTATTCCCCGAGACACTTTTTATTGAGACTTGTTAGATTATATTTTATTTCGATTATTCTGGCATTTGATCTGTGATTACCTTCTGTGGATGAGATTAGAATTAGACTGTGACTTGTATCATAGACCTATTTATTGTTGTTTATAGCTTAAGTACACCCTAATGGGTCCATTAAATTGGGTTTGCCCGTTGGTGTGTGCTGGTGGCCATTGCCACGTGGCTAGTTCCTCGGTATTTTGGGACTGGGGTGTGATAAGATGTTCTATGTGACCCTAAGTGACTTACTTTTAGTATGCACCCTCTAGTCTAGTTACAGCCGTGACCGTCGTACGATATTCTATATCTTGTACGGGGGAGCTGGCCATGTCCGCCTCCGTATTCCGGTTACTGGGGCGTGACACGTCGCTAATAACAAAAATATTGGCAACGTTTATCGACACCTAAGAAGTCGCTAAAATGGCGACGTGGAGACGCAAAACGTCGTCACATTCAAAATATTTGGCGACGTATTAACGTCACCATTAAACGTCGCCATTAAATATCGCTATAGCGACGTATAGGGACATTTTTCTTGTCAGCTACTAGCTAAAATACGACTACCATGAAACATCGCTAAATACGTCGCTAAATACATTTAGCGAAGTATTTTACCATTTTAGCGACATTTTTAAACGTCTCTAAAATGACTTATTTTGGTAGTGCTAGGTGGAGTCGTGTCTACACTTGCATTGTGTCCATTTGGAGAGATTCATTAGGATTCCAACTTCCAATAGTTATAATCCCTATTTCCATCAATTTTCTATGTAAATTTGTCATAATAAACCTATAGGAACCCACCCATTGCTAAGGACCACCCTCAGGGAGAAGAACTAGGTATTGGGCTAGTTTTACCCTAATGACCAAGAAACGACCTAGAGACCTAAAATAGAACAAACTGAGTTTGTTTATGATACCAAATACATGTTTGACATAGAAATTCATATATATATGTCCTCGAGGCACCGTTTAGGACACTGTTGATACTCAGCACCAAATTTCAGACGAGTACATTCTCTGATAGTTTTTATTATTTGATAATTACTATGATTCAAGTATTTAAAAATATTATATCTGATTCCTGATACGATGGTACATAAGTTGGTACATATATTGGATCTTCAGTCATGAGATTTTACCTTGACTTATCGCATTGATATTGAATATTATTCATCGCATTGTCATTGGACACAAATTATTGGATAATGACGTGTCATGGTTGGATCCATCGTACTAGTCGGGGTGGGAAAGTGCTAGATAGATATGTAATCAAGAACTATTGGCAAGTAGTATAAATCATCGGCTACTAGCTAATCATACACTTCACGTATGATTGAGCTAGTCTTTCCTTAATATAAATTGTTGAATATCGCAAGCCGGTCACATATCTAACTAGTATTTCAAAATACTTAGTATAGTTGCAGTCCTTCCTGTTCAGTTTATACCTGATGATTATACTGTCTTGCACCTGTACTTGTATTTTCTTTCTTTTCCACTTCTTATATATACTGATTATGCTATATTGCTTTACATTACCTGTCTCTCCTTACTGTTTTACCATGATATTAGTTTACTGCTTTCTCATCATGTATTACATTCACTATTTACTGTTTTATAGTCTTTGTCAATTAATTGGAACTGCTATTGGATTATACTCATTCCATCCCGACATGATAATATTTTTCAGTAGATTTGGAGGATTGGTGTCCGACCTATTAGATTTGGAGGGTAAGGTTGTTGAGATTGCACATATGGCTCAGGAGTAGAGACTTGTTGAGGGATATTTTATATCTGAGACTTGTAGCTAGTTAGCTAGTATTGCTATATTTGGTACCAGATTTATTTTCGACAAATATTGGAAATTTGGATGTTATTATTTGACGTTTAGAGTTGTGTTGTTGTTTAGACTTTGTGGTTGTAATTTGAATTCTTTCTTTGATATCTTATCGTGCTTTTAGATTTATGATTGAGTATGTTATTGTTATATATCATTGTGCTCCTTATCGAGTTGATATTGTGTGAGATTTTTATTTATAGATAGATGACCTAGACATTGTTCTACGTCATTGTTGCGACGTAGGCTGGACGTTGCCACGTACTCGTGCCCCGATCATCCGGGTGCGAGTCATGATAAATCGTTGGAAAGAAAAAAAGATGGTGGGATTGAACGCATAAGTAGTATACAAAATTCATGATGAGCAATATTGACAAGAGATTGAAATATGATATCGAACTATAGCTGACTCAGAACAGTTCATTTGGTGACTTAAGTGATCTAGTGGATTGAGTTATTTCTTTAAGTTTTGAGGACGAAACTTTTTTTGAGTGTTATATTATGTAATGTCCTGCTCCGCGTAAAGGCATTACGCTGAAGTTCTAGACGGATCAGACAGATGTGATACAAGTTCTGCTGGAAATCGAGATATTTGGAGTAATGATGCAGTCTTGCTTAACTTGGTCGGATGTAATATTCTTATGAAGCGTGGTTCAAATGTATGGTTATTTTAAGTTAGGAGATAGTGCATCATGTCAGATCATCTTTTGAGAAATTATGGGCATAGGCGGGATCGAGGCATGCAGATGTACTTTTAGATGTGAGTAGATCTGTCCTTTCTCCTATACTAGTTCATGTCCTAATAAAATGAATGCTAGTATTACATTATTGTGTTTCCTGATTAAAATGCTGATCTAGTCCACATAAAGATAGTGATGCCTTATATTCAATACTGTTGTAATCAAAGAAACCCTTGAATGATAAATGCTAGTGATATCAATACAAGAATGCTATAAAGTATGCCTTAGATGAGAAAGAAGTAATATTGTGTAATCTGTCTTACCTTCTTGTAACATTGAAAATGAAATATTGAATATTTGCACAGGTATAAGTGCATCAGTAGTAACTATGAAGGAAACGCTTTATATGCCAGTATAAATTATGGTTTGGTACCATTGGGCCACGAGAAGGTCTGTAAGTTGGGACCTACGGGTCACCGACCGATATGAGAACGAGTAAAACAAGAAGGATCGATAATGCGAGACTTCACTTCTATTTTGTTATTGTGCAATTTATGCTTAAGATTTCATTTGCATAGACGTTGCATGGTCATTGACAAAGGTTTGGTAAGTTTTCTCGAACAAGATGCACCGGGGCACCAGGATCGTTCGGCCTAGGAGGAAACATAGTGCTTTGGTAGCACTGGGTGTAAATGAGACATTCACTGGGGATCGCAACCTTATGAATGGCGCTTCGTACGTCCATCGAAGTCCTATATGACATGTCCCTCGTGGTGCAAGAATTATATCACAATGACCCTCATATAATTAGGCTGCATGTTGACAAGAACAATTATGCATGCTTAACCGATCATTCACAGGAATTCTTCATAATGATTATCGTATCGCTAATCCTTGTTTTGCAGGGATATGACGAGTGGACTGTTGTTAAGAATAACTAATAAGCGATATGTAATATTCTTCTCATATTCAATTTATACTGTTGATCCTGTAACATGCCTTCATTATG